>JABUQX010001952.1:17500-35000 GCA_015478945.1 Trachelipus rathkii | reverse complement strand
GCACTATTGAATGAAACTAAATTAAGTAACTGGAATGCTAGTTTGCACAAAAGGTAAATGAGTGTAACAAGGATTAAGATGCAACTCATAGAAAGAAAAGTGCTTGATTTTTGGGCTCAAAACGCTAGGGAGGCTTTGGTAGAAAAGGGGCTAACCTTCCCGAGAGAAGACAGCGTGATTAAAAAATTGGCTCCTAAAAGACAGAGACAGAGGCATCCTGTAAGCAACTGTTAGAAATGCTGGCTACTAAAAGTATAATAGTAGGACGTAAAACACTGAATAACAGGGAGCTTCTGGAAGCTCATTTTGTATGATTATCATCTGAGGAGAAAAGCCCTCACTTACTGATACAATGAGGAGGCAGGCTCAAAGCTTGAAGGGTGGGCCCACAACATGCTTGCACGGGTTTGACTTCTGCTGATTGGAGTAGTGTAGCGACATATTTTGTATCTTTGTGTGTGTTTTTAGAAACACTTCTTAAAAAAGCTGCAGGCAATCAGCTATAAAATCGATAGCATATCTCTATAAGAGAGAAAAAACATAAAATACTAATCTTTGTTTAAAACAATATGAAAATATTTTGGAACAAGAAAGCTAATGAGAACAACTTACTTGCCACTTCATAGTTATTGTTGATTTAGGTTGTGCGGATTTCTGATGAGTCTAATTCAAATACTAGATTACCGTGTGCAGACAGTTGGGTGACATGGAGGGTTTATGTCATCTTGTCTCAAGAAAGCATTAAAATTTCATCAAAAGATCATGGTATCAGGAGTGATTTCAGTACATATTTGAAACAGAGTACACATGGTATGTAATAATATGAACCAGGAGAAGTATAGTGAAAGTCTTTGACACACATCCTTTACTGCAGGTAAGTGATTGGTAAGGTGGAAATCCATGGATTTTCCAGCAGGACTCTACACTATATGTATACTTTGGAGGGTCAAAAAATGGTTTGCGATAAATCATTGTGTAGAAGCGTGCTCCCTTTGGCGCGACCAACTCACCGGATATGAACCCTAGTAGAAGGAGTGTGGAAGGTGTTGAAAGACGAATCACACAAAGTGCCAATAACAAACAAGACGCAACATTAGGGCAAATGCCTACGTGTGGTTTCAAATACCCTAGACACAAGAATTCTTCACATCCTACATATCAGAGATGCCAAAACGTGTTACAGCTCTCCCTGTGACAGCAAAGGGAAGTCAAACTAAGTACTAATCACATAAATGTATAAAAAGAGTTTAAATTAAGATCACAATCTATCAAAACCATGTTTAATTGTTCCCACATTTTTCAAGTAATATATATATATATATATATATATATATATATATATATATATATATATATATATATATATATGTATATACTATATATAATAACTATCTTTATATATGCTCATATGTATATGTATATATGTATAAATAATATGTAATATATATATATGTATATAATAATAATATAGCATAATACATAATAACAATATAATATGTATAATAACAATAATATTTCTATATATATTTTTTATTTATAATATTTTTTTTTTATAATAATAATAATAATATATATGTATATATATATATATATATAATAATAATATATATATATGTATATAATATATATGTATATATGTATATATATATATATATAATATATAATAATAATAATATATATGTATATAACTATATATAACAATAATAATAATAACATATGTATACATATATATAATAATATATGTATATAAATATTATATATATATAAATATATATATATATATATATATATATAATATATATATATATATATATATATATATATATATATATATATATATCTTTCTATATTTATAACTATATATAAAGTAGTGTAAAGTCTTAAATATATTGGTTTTTATATTTATTTTTATATATGTGTATATATATATAATACATATATATATCACTCTTATCTTATATATATATATATATATATATAGTATCATCATATCTTATATATATATATACCGGCAAATTATGAACATAGTGTTCAACACGGTTTCTTTTTTATTATGATTGGTAAATTGGCCTTTAAATTATGTTCTGCAAAACTCAAATTATTTTCAGTCCACAGATGTAAAAGTTGCACGCTACGCCGCCGATATAATATATATATAATATATAATATATATATATTTATCAATAACAATATATATAGCAACCAGCAGCCAGCCTTGTATATATATATATATGTATATAACTATATATATATATAACATATATACATATATATATAATATATATAATGTATATATAATATATATATAACTAATATATATATATATATACCTTAATAACAAATATACATATAATATATATACATATATATAATAACTTAATACATATCTTTCTTAATAACCAACATAATAACCATATATCACCTCACTACTTTGCTCTTAATATATATATATATATATATATATTTCATGAAACTCGGTTGATATCGCTATAACTGATGAGTTATAACTGATGAGTACTGATGATGTTATAAATATGATATTTGGAGGTATTTTATTTTTTAAAATAACATTTTAAAATTAAAAAAAAAAAATAAAACAGAAAAATAAAAATAACCTATTCCTATAATCCTATGTAACACATTTTCTGTCTTTGGGCAATAACTGTAATTTCCTAATTTCTTATACCTAGAAGGTATGGAAAATGGTTAAATTTCCTCCAAACTTTGATTTTGTGACCAGGATAATGATATTTCACAAATTTGCCAATTCTATATAAAATTGGTGAATATAATCATTCTCGGTTACACTAATAAAGAAAAACACATATAACTCAAAAGTAGTATTTATTTATTCTTAGTTTATACAACAGAGACCTCAAAATATTTAGGAGTGAGAAGTTTTCTGAATTTACGCTTAAACGGTAAGTTGCTTTCACGAATCAACACCCAAATATAGTCTCTAATCATGTTTTCGTTATTTGATCCTTCATCCTTGGTAGATGCGTTCAAAGTTAAGAACATCCTGGTGAAATCGCTTGCCATGCTCCTCTGAGTACGAACCAATGTTCTCCTTAAATTTAGCAAGATAAGTATCAAGGAAATGGACTTTGATGGACGTCATACATTTCATTTTGCCGTAGTTCCTGACCAAGGTCTCAACAAGCTCCTCATAGTTTTCGGCCTTGTGATTTCCAAGGAAACCACGAACCACTGCAACAAAGCTGTTCCAAGCTGCTTTTTCTGTCCTAATCAGCTTCTTCGGGAATTCATTGCACTCTTATGATTTATTTTTGGTCCAACAAAGACACCGACTTTGACCTTTGCCTCAGACAGCTTAGGGAAGAAGCCTTGCAGGTAGATGAAGGCTGAAGACTCCTTATCTAGAGATGTGACAAACTGTTTCATGAGGCATAATTTTATATTAACGTTGAGAAACAATAGTTTGACATTGTTCACTCCCTACACTGGACTCAGTCCACGTGGTAATCTGTACCATTAGCTGTTTTGCGGAGGCCCTGCTGTCCCAGAGATAAAGGTAACATGGAAACTTGGTATAGGCGGAGACCCATCAGGAAGGCCACCATTTTGAAATCTCCGATAGCTTTCAAGTGTGATTCTTTATCTTATTTCAGGCACTTAGCAAAAGCTTCACGCTTCTGTGTTCCTATTTGAGCTGCACCGAGTGAGCAAAGGGAAGATATGGATACATGTTCCCGTTATGATGTAGCACAGCTTTGAGACTTTGATGAGCTATCATTGAAGAAGCTCGACTCGCACATGGTTACAGGCAATTCAAAGTGTCTTAAATAAACCTGCCACATTGTGGCAAAGACAAAACCCATCTTGACTGATGAAAAAGTTGAAAAAGAGTGGTGACGTTTCTCTGACTTGCGACTTTCACACTTTCATGTAACAAATTCCACTGCTTGAGTCTCGACGTCAAAAGCTCGGCATTGGACTTTGTGAGACCAAGATCTTTGATCAAGTCGTTGATGTCTTCTTGGTTTGGGGAAATATGGTTTCTCTCCTCAGCTACACAATGTTCAGGATTAACGACTTCATCGACTTCTGATGAGCTTCTTCTAAAGATGGTTTGTCTTCCCTTTGGAGAGAAATGGGTACAGGGAGACTCAGTAGAGTGTGGCACTTGGTCAATGGATGACGGAAGGTCTGGATATGTGATAGCAGGCAATTGCTGGAGTTGCCAGTTGGCTCCCTCCAAATTCGTGGGATTGCGAATTTCATTGCCCCTTTACCAACCTGTGAATAAAATAAAATATACAAATTTAAATATCTTTCACTCATTGTTATTTAAAAATATATTACATAAATTCAAACTTTCACTTAAAGATTCCATAGCTATCAAATTCAGAACAAGCAAAACTATATATATATATATATATATATATATATATATATATATATATATGTATATATTCTTCATATATATATATATATATATATATATATATAACAAATATATATTTTTCATAGCATATATATATATATATATATATATGCTATATATATGTATTAATACCAGGGATGAGGAGTCGAGGTCGGGAGTCGAGCGTTTTCAAGGGGAAAGTCGGAGTTGGAGTCGGAGTCGGAGTCGGAGTCAATTTCCCAGTCGGGAGTCGGGTCAGGGTGGAGTCGATTTAAAACGACTCTATAGACCTCCACATAACAATTTGTATAAACTTCACACAAAAATTTTGGAAAAACTTAATTGAATTTTTATTATAAAAGACGTACATTTTTTATTTTGACATTTGTTTATGGCTAGTTTGGTGTTTACATTTTTTTAAATTTTCCTTATACTAAAGAAAAGAAAAGCTTTTGGCGATATTTTTACATTTTATATATTATTTTTCTTCCTGAGTCAAATAACTGTGTACTGAAATAATTAGTTCGTTCCACCAACACTTGAATAAACATTTTGGCTTAAATAGTTCGAGGATAATTACAGTTTTTATATAACATATACACATATATATATATATATATGTATAATAATATATATATATATATATATATATATAACAACAA
The DNA here is from genome assembly GCA_015478945.1 of Trachelipus rathkii. Lineage (NCBI taxonomy): Eukaryota > Metazoa > Arthropoda > Malacostraca > Isopoda > Trachelipodidae > Trachelipus > Trachelipus rathkii. The sequence continues at coordinate 29,951 of JABUQX010001952.1, read as the reverse complement.
ATATATATAGCAATATATATATATATATATGCTTTATATATATACTATCTTCTTTACTATAATATATACACCATATATATATACTTTTCTCATATATATATATCTATAATAAATAATAATATATATACATATATATATATATATATATATATATATATAACCACTCTTCTATACTATATGCTACTTATCTGTATATATATATCAGGTCGAAACTCAAGTGTGTATAGAGATGGAGCGACCACTCTCCCTTCCTTAAGCGTAAAAATCCAGATTATAACTCAAATTAAAACACCATGTTTTCAATTTATGATAAATAATTGAATGCAAATTTTAAAAAATTTGTAATAAGACAGAAACGTGCGATGATTTAGTCAAATAATAAAAATTTAATAAACATACTTGTATCAGTTGTATGTATTTAAATTTCTATTTATAAAAGAACGTCGAGATCAGGCGAAATTATTTTCGCTCCAGTCTTGCACCTATAGTAATGTGAAAATCATACGTCTGACAGCAATACAGAAAGTGGTTATAAAATATACTAGCTGCGTTTCCAGAAGCCCGAGTGCAGCCCGTGTGCAAAATCGACTCGGAAACGCTCTCGAATGAAAAAATTACATTCAGCCAATACAAATTAGGAGGCAGGGAGATTGAAGTACTGGGGCAGTGAGAAGTATTACAGATGTCTCATGCTTATTATGCTATAAGTTAACAAAATATTAAAAAATTTTGGCAAACGATTTACAAGAGCAGTGACTGCGACGTATACGTGACGTGGAAGTGCGCAAACGGGCTCTGAAAACGATGCATGGGCGCCTGTGTGCCACCCGCCCGGGCTGCAGTCGGGCTTCTGGAAACGCAGCTACTAGTTTGGGGCGATTGGCGTAATCGCCTTGTAAGTTGTCGCACAGTATTATTATTATTATTATTATTATTATTATTATTATGTATTATTATTATTATTATTATTATTATTGTGTGTGTGTGTGTATTATTATCATTATCATTATCATTATCATTATCATTATCATTATCATTATCATTATATATATATATATATATATATATATATATATATATATATATATATATATATATATATATATATATAATAACTTCTTCTTTCTTTATATTCTTCTAATATAATAATATATATATATATATATATATACATATATAATAACCATATAACATATAATAACCTTAATAACCAACATATATGCTCACTAACTATATATGGCATATAATATATATATGCTCAATAATAACCAACATATCATATAATATATAACCATTATAGCATCTTAATACCTAGTACTTATAACATATAACTTAACTTAACATACTTTCTTTCTTTCTATATATATATATAAAAACCTTATATATATATACATATATTCTACTCGCACCCTCCACTCATATATATATATATATAATATATATATATATTTACATTTCAAAGCACATATACACACATAAATATATACATACTCATTCCAGAAGTTGGAGATTTCGTTAGAAATATATCACTAATTCCAACCTTTTTTCGCAATCTCCTCAGGGATGCTCTGTATTAGATGAAATTATTGGGAAACAATTTCCAAAAACTGTTAAGGGGAGACTTCATAACTAGACTCCCTACTTTTTGAAAGCAAAATCAAAATTTTACATTTTTATTATAACAAATTAGTAGAAAAATTCCTCCTGAACATTATGGTGTAATTATTTTTAATTCTAGTTAGTTTTTAGATACACAGAAATTTATTTAAGGGAAGGTATCAGGAGCTAAAAATTTCAATTCCATCAAAATTGCAATTCCAGGTTTAGGATCAAAAAAAAAATTATTTATTATTTATTATAGAAAATCTAATTTTTTTTTTTTTTATTTCTCAACCTCTAGCTCATTTTTCGGATTTTACTCAGTAAGCAAAAATGGGCGGGCCGGAGCCAGTAAATTTTTTTCATGAAATAATTTTTTAGATGAGAAAAATTTATTGGCAGAAGGTAATGCTGAATAATTTTCAAAATGAGTACAGAATCCTTAAAGTCGGATCCGGATCTGGATCCGAAGTCAGGAGCCGAGGCTGGAGCCGGAGCCGGGTATGATTTTTCGAAGAACATTTTTTTAGAAGATCTGCTGAGGAACAATTTTCAAATAGTGCGAAACCTTATTCGGATCAGGAGCTGAAGCCGAAGTTGGAGCTGGAGCCGAATCCGAAGCCGGAGTCAGAGTCAGCCGGAACCGGGCCGGAGCTGAGCCGGAACCTGGGTATGATTTTTTTCTAAAGATTTTTAGTTGAAAAATTTTAATGCCAAGAAGACGTGCTGAACAATTTTTCAAATAGATTGCAGAAACCTTAGTCAGATCCGGAGCCGAAGGTGAAGTCTTAGCCAGGCCGGAGCTGGAGTCCGGAGCGGAGCCAGGCGGGGCCAGGCCAGAGCCGGAGCCGGGCGGAGCCTGGGTATGAATTTTTCAAAAAATATTTAAATTTAATGCCAGAAGACGTACTGTACAATTTTCAAACTAGTGCAGAATCCTTAGTCGGATCCGGAGCCAGGTCGGAACCGGAGTGAAGTAGGAGCCGGGAAGTCAAAGCCGGTGCCGTGGTTGGAGTTTTCAAAGAAAATATTTTTAGGTGAAGAATTATTGCCAGAAGAAGTGCTGAACAATTTTCAAATAGTGCGAAACCTTAGTTGAATCCGGATCCGGATCCGGTCCGGAGCGGGCGCCGGATTCTGGGTATAAATTTTTTCAAGAAAATTTTTTTAGATAGAAAATTTGTTGCCAGAGAGGACGTGCTGAACAGGTTTCAAATGGTGCAGAATCTTTAGGTGGATCCGGACCAGGTTGGCGGAGCGGGTCGAAGTCGGAGCCAAGTCAGAGCGTGCAATAGTATAAATTTTTTCCGAAGAATATTTTTTAGATGAAAAATTATTGCCAAAAGTCGTGCTAAACAATTTTCCAAAATAGTGCAGGAAACCTTTGTGGAAATCCGGGCCCAAAGTGAAGTCGGAGCCGAAAGGTGAGGAGTCCGGAGCCGAAGGTGAAGTCGGAGCGGGCCGGAGCCGGGCCAGGTGGAGCCGGAGCCGGAAGCCCTGGGTATTAATTTTTAGGTGAAAAATTTATTGCCAGAAGACTTTGCTGAACAATTTTCAAATTAGTGCAAAATCATAATCGGTTCAGGATTTACAGGTCGGAGACGGAGCGGAATCAAAAGTCGGAATGGAGTCGGAGCCAGAGTATGATTTTTTTCGAAAAATAATATTTTTAGGTGAAAACTTTAATAGAAGACGTGAACAATTTTCAATTAGTTCAGAAACCTTAGTCCGGATCCGGAACCGGGGAGAAGTCCAGGCCAGACCGGAGCCGTGCCGGTGACCGGTGCCGATGCCGGAGCTGGAGCCGGATCCTGGTGTAATTTTTTTTTTTTTAAATATTTTTATCATGTGAAGACTTTATTTGCCAGAAGACTTGCTGAGCAATTTTCAAATAGTTCAGAAGCCTTAGTCAGATCCGGAGCTGAAAGTGAGGTCGGAGCCGGAGCCGGAGTAGGAGGCCGAAGCTGTAGTCGGAGCCGGAGTATGATTTTTCGATTTTTTTTTTTTTTTTTTTTTTGTTGGGATATCATTGATAGAAGAAGTATTAAACCATTTTCAAATACTGCAGAAACATAGTCAGATCAGTGAAGCCAAACTCAGGCCAGGCCGGAACTTGGGCCGGAGCTCCGGATCCTGAATATTAATTTTCCAAAAAATATCTTTTAGGTGAAGTATGTCTTGCCAAACGAGGGATTGATTAAAGATACCAATAAGTACAGAAACCTTGTAGTCGGATCCGAATCGGAGCCGAACCCGGAGCCAGGTCCTGGGTAGGAATTTTTTTAAAAATATTTTTGGGTGAAAATTTAACTTGAAAGAAGATGTGCCATGAACAATTTTCAAATAGTGCAGTAACCTTTGATGGATCCGGATCCGGGCAGGATCCGGAGTCGGATCTGGAGGCAGGATCGAGTGCGGATCCGGCCGGATCATGTTTATAAATATTTTCAAATGTTTTTAGTTGAAAAATGTATTGCCAGAAGACTTGCTGACTAATTTTTAAATAATTCAAAAATATATTCGGATCCAGGATCCGGAGTCGGGCGGATCGGACTCAGGCTCAAAAAATGTTTTATTTATAATTATAGAAAATCTAATTTTTTTTTCTATTTCGCAACCTCCAACCCATTCTTCTGTTTTTACCCAGTCAAATAAATGGAGTCGAAGCCGGAGCCGGATCCTGGGTATAATTTTTTTCATGAAATAATTTTTTTAGATGAAAAATTTATTGCCAGAAGACGTGCTGAACAATTTTCAAATAGTGCAGAAACCTTAGTCGGATCCAGCGCCGGATCTGGAGCCGCAGCCGGAATATGAAACGGAACCGGATTCTGGGCATAAATTTTTCAAAAAATATTTTTGTACGTGAAAAATTTATTGCCAGAAAGTACTGAACAATTCTCAAACAGTGCAGAAACTATAGTCGGAGTTGGAGCCGGAGCCGGAGCCGGAGAAAAATAATTATTATTTTTCTTTTGGGTTGTAAAAGAAATATATCAAAGGCTTGAATTGATTCAATTGAAAAAAAAGAATATATATATATATATATATATATATATATATATATATATATATATATATATATATATATATATATAAATATGCTCTTTCTCTTCTACCTCTCGCCTTATAATATATATATCATATATAAATATATATAATAACTTAATATGTATATATATATATTAATATATATAATATATATAGCATATATATATATACTACTTCTTTATATATATATGTATCTGTATATGTATATATGTATATAATAACCAACTATACAAATAAATTAACAATAATATATATATATATATATATATAACCATATAATATAATATAATAATAAATATATATGTATGTATGTAATAAATAATAATAATAATAATAACAACATATATATATATATAATAATAATAATATATATCTTCCTCTCTTTATATGTATATATATATGTATATATATAATAATAATATAATATATAATATATATATACTGTAAAAAGTTTTTAAAAACAAAAGGTTTTAAAGAAATGAAGTTAAAAATTAAATAAAAAATGTTTTTAAAAAAAAAAAAGTTTTAAAGAAATGAAGTTAAAAATAATAAAAAGTTTTTAAAAACAGTTTTTAAAAAATAAAGTTAAAAATAAAATAAATAATAAATAAATAAACAAACACAGCGTGCTTACTGATTTGTTAAATGAATATTTTCACGCATCAGCTTCGTATCTGCTCGTTCTGTATGCATTGTTAGTTACTTTACTGTTGTTAAATATGGAACTTTGTTATTGTTAGCGGCGGTTTTTATTTGACGTAAGGATATGTTAGGTTTTTGTCTTCGTACATTATATTTGTAGTTCAGTTTTGATGCTATGTTGCTTTATTGATGTGAAAACTTTGTTACGTTAGCATATATTATTCATTGATCAGTATGACGATTAGACAAGGTCATAATAAACTTTGTTAAATATTACATATGTTAATGTAAAAATACCCATGATATGTTAGAAAAGTGTGAGTTAGTTTACGTTCTGCGCTCAATGTTAATTACTTTATTGTTAAGGGCGAAACTTTGTTAACGTTAACAATGTTTATTCATGTTTAAGATATGTATGCTAGGTTTGTCGTTGTGGATTATATTCTTAGTTCAGATGATACTTTAGCTTATTAATGTGAAAACTTTGTTATGTTAGCTATATTCGTTGATGGTATGATAATTAGACAAGTTGATAATTTTTTAAATATTACGTATTAATCTAGAGTAACATTGTATATTAAGATATGTTTGATACAACGTATGCCAGGTGCGTTTTTGTATGTACTATGTTAGTTACTTTACTGTTGTTAAAGGCGGTTTTAGATTTGGCAAGTTTTTCTTCCAAATCGAAGGACGATCTTGAGATTCATTTTCGATGAAAAATCAAATGAACATTCTTCAGTTTTGAGATTGTTTACATTTTACAGCACAGACCTAAGCCTATAAAAAGGCTATTAATTAGGATTTTTTTAGTGTTATAGTTTACTTATATATATATATATATATATATATATATATATATATATATATATACATATATATATATATATATATATATATATATATATATATGCTCTTATATATATATATATATATATATATATATACTATTCTATATATATATATATATATATATATATATATATATATCTGCACAGTATATATATATATCTATATATATATATAACATCTATATAATAATATATATATATATATATATATATATATATATATATATATATATATGTATATATATATAACCTTAACTAACCAATAACATAATATCTTAAATATATCAGTGGCGTCGTGAGAGACCGAAACATGGGGGGCACTTCAATAATATATATAACATATATATAATATATATATATATATATACTCTATATATATATATAATATATATATTCTTTATTTATATATATATATATATAATAGCATAACCATACATATATATATATATATATATGTATCAATCAGGGGCGACTCCTGCACTCGTGCTACTCGTGCTTAGCACGGTTATTTGAACGATATTCTTCAAATTTTGCAGTTATGATAAAATTCTCTTATTTTTTTTGTGAAAATAGGTCATCTGAAGGAATACATTACATTGTATAAATGAAAGATTAATGTAAGGGTAAACAAAAAGTGTAAGCATCATCGCAATTATTTAATAACCCTATTTTTAATCAATTATAAGTGTGACTCGTGCCCCCTCTCCAAAATGCGGAGAGGAAATTTCAAGACGTTATACAATACATATTCGTGAATTTAATTTTTTACAAGTTGTTTTTTCCTGTCAAAGAATCTAATAAAACACTCGTTTAATTTAAGAAAAATATTAAAATAAACATTTACTTGTTCTTAATACATTTCGGATAAAAAAATAATTCATATATTTAAATTCTAATATCTGAATTTGAAAGAGGAAAACTAAGATACCCATAAAACTAATTTTATGCGAAAGGATAACTGTAGTTGAATCTTGGAAATATTCATAAATAATTATTGAGTTAATTATATGTAAATAAATAAATATAAATAAATGAATTAATTAAGTAGATGCTAAATAATAATTTACTTTTCTTTTAACTGAATGAGAAGATAATTTAGCACCTTGCCTCCATAGAAGACCTTTAAAGAAGAAACTTTGCCTCCAAGGCCCGTGTCCTGCATTTTAGTAGCGAAAATGTTTATGATTTCCTGTTGTATAAAGGTTTTAACATTTTTTAAAGATTTAATTGATTTATTTAATTTAATGTATGAACTAAGAAATAGGGTAAATATGTATATCGTGTTCTATTATATATTCGAAAATTAAAGGTTTATTTTTATCCTCCTTCTCCATTTGAAAATTTCTAAGTTTACACAGAAAAGGTTATTATTAAAAGATTCAAAATTACAACTAAAATTATTAACAAAAATATAAATAAATCTCAATATATCTCTCTCTCTCTCTCTCTCTCTCTCTCTCTCTCTCTCTCTCTCTCTCTCTCTCTCTCTCTCTCTCTCTCTCTCTCTCTCTCTCTCTCTCTCTCTCTCTCTCTCTCAATATATATATATATATATATATATATATATATATATATATATATATATATATATATATATATATATATATATATATATATATATATATATATATATATATATATGATACCTTTTTTTTTTACGCTTGGGTCAGTTTTGTTTTTTTTTTTTTTTTTTAATATATTGCTACTATATGATACCAACAATGAATTTCAGTGGTAACGGACATGATTAAAAAATATATATAGGACTAGTTACGTTTTACGGATCCGTAACTTTTAATTTTTTTAACTAAAGGAGTACCCAAGGGTAAGCCGCAAAGATATGGCGGGTGAGGTCTCTCGGCATTCGGGGAACGACAGATGACTCTTCCCCCTCCGGTGCCAGAACCCCGCTCTTTGGTATTTGGGTGTCGCGGGTTCCTCCGCCCCTCCCGGGGTATGGAAAAACGTCCCCCACTCTCATGCCCAATCGCTCGAAACCCCATAATTATATTATTTTTATATATATATATACATATATATATATATATATATATATATATATATATACTATATATATATATATATATATATATATATATATATGTAACATATATATATATATATATATATATATATAAATAAATAACTTTATAAAGTATGAATCCAAATATGTAATTGGTTTTCTGTAAGTGTTGTACTTTTGATATTTATTTATAAATATGTTTTTTTGTTTTTCGCGTTTTTACATTTTGTAATAAACTTTTTATACGCTGATTTAAATATGTAATTGGTTTTTACTGTAAGTGTCGTACTTTTCAGATATTTCATTTTAAAACAATATTTAACTAGAAATGTGATTTAAATTATTTAAAAATACTTCGAACTTTGAATCATGTCCGTTACCACTGAAATTCTTTGTTTTTGGTATCATATAGTAGCAATATATTAAAAAAAAAACAAAAAAAAATTCAAAGCTGACCCAAAGCATATTAAAGCAGAAAGGAGACTATATATATATATATATATATATATATATATATATATATATATATATATATATATATATATATATATATATTTTAAAATTTTTTTTTTTTTTTTTTTATATATATATATATATTTATATACTCTATATATATACTTATATATATATTAATAATATATAGCATTTATATATATATATATATAGATATATACTAACAACGCATACTATATACTATATACCATATATATATATATATATATATATATATATATATATATATATATATATATATATGCTATATTAAATAATTATTTTTATTTAATTTTCAAAAAAAATTGGATTTTTTGCCAAATTTCAGAGGAGGCTTTGTGGAAAAATCATCAAAATAGACAAAATAAGAATAAGGTTTCTTTTACGTTGCCATGACAACCAGTGTTTTGAAAGCATTATAATTATGCTTTCTTGGAGGCAAAAATCAAAATTCCTCCAGTCAATGATCCTTATGAAAAATAATGTTTCGCAAGAGAATAAATGATCTTAATGTAAATTAGCGTTCTTGTATACCAATTTAAACGAAATATCAGCTAGTAGTAAATAGTAAATTGAATTAGGTTATTACATTAGTTACTTTTTATTTTTTTTTAGAGAGGCGCGCCCGGATATGCCTTTCCCAAAAAGCTACGCGCCTAGTCTTATATATATATATATATATATATATATATATATATATATATATATATATATATATATATATATATATATATAAAAAAACATATATATAATATATATATATAAATAGCACCAACTAACTGCCCTAACAACTGCTATATATATATGTATATATATGTAAATATATATCTAATATATAACTTATATCTACTCTATATATATATATACTATATATGTTTAAAAAAAAACACATGTTTGAAACATGATCGCTTCGGTATCGTCCACCTTAATGATAATTATAACAGAGAAATAAAATTTCTCAAGTTTGTAGTGTTTTTATAATTATATTTCACCAGTTCTTTGGAAAATAACATAATTAATATATTTCGAAGATAAAATAGTCGTTCGAAAACTTGAAAACATTAAAAAAAACTTTTTTTTACGATTTCATTTGACGTCACAAACTTCAAGTCAAGAAAAGTAAAGAACGTGAAGACCGAAAAATAGCAACCTTGTGGATGGAAGAAAAATTCCTGATTTCGCTAGGAAATTTACTTCCGTTTGAAAGAATATTGACAAATCAAATGAGAAAGTGAAGAACTTCTTCCGTTTAGAAGAATTCTTGCCAAATCAAAAACGCCTTAAGTATGGAGCTTCGTTAATGCTCGCAGTTTATTCGTAGTTAAAGCGTGTTAGGTTTGTCATTGAACATTATATTCTTAGTTCAGATTATGACATGTTAGCATTATTGATGCGAAAACTTTGTCGTGTTAGCATATATTTGTTGGTCGGTATGATAATTAGGTTAGGTTATGATAAATTTTTTGTTAAATGTTACTATGTTAATGTAAATTACAACGATATGTTAGAAATGTGTTTGAGAACGTGATGAATAGGTTACGTTTTTGTATGCTATGTTAGTTACTTTACTGTTGTTATGTGTGGAACTTTGTTAATGTTATCAGTTTATTCATACATACGGTATGTTAGGTTTTGTTGTTGTACATTATATTCGTAGTTCAGATGATGATATGCTTGCTTTATTGATGTGGAAACTTTGTTACGTTAGCATATTTTCATTGATCAGTATGTTAATTATGGCTAGGGTTGTGAAGCTGGGGAGGATGAGGAGGGTGGGAGGCTGGGGAGGCTGGGGAGGCTCTGGAGGCTCTGGGGGCTCTGGAGGCTCTGGAGGCTCTGGGGGCTCTGGAGGCTCTGGAGGCTCTGGAGGCTCTGGAGGCTCGGGGGGTGCTGGTTTATAAAATAAAATAATGTTTAATTTTTAAAAAAAAAAAAAAAATTTAAATTTTTTTAACATTTTTTTTTTAATTTTTTTTTTTTTTTTTTTTTTTTTAAAAAATTAAATTTTTAAATTTTTAATTTTTTTTAATTTTATTTAAAATTTTTTTTTTTTTCTGTATCGAGGATACATCATAAGAAAGATGTATACAAAGTTTCGTCGTTCTATGTCAATATTTCAGGTTTGGGGCCGGAGACCCCCCTTTGGGGTGTGTACGGCTATTTAACCCATATATGATGTGAGTACCTTATATGATGCGTATATACCGAGTTTTATCGTCCTATGTCAATTTCCAATGATTGAGGGCGGAATCCCCCTCTGTGGAGGGGTCCTAGACACCCTATACGGTCTTATAACCATCATATTCGAGATCTACGGGTTTGATAACCTATATAAACACACCAACATTGTTGTTATACGAATGTTTATTAACTCGGCACCGCACCGGCCAGCATCGGCTCCTAGCAACTCCTCGGATCCGATACCAATTCTTTCTAAAAATTCACCTCTGAATCACTCTCAGCAAATTTCACCCGCTACGAACACTTCAGATCTTTGGGGGTGGGGTCCCCTTCGGGAACGGGGACGTTACATAGTCTGACGAGGTTATACTACCATCCAACCCTTCTCCAAATTTTAATCTGATATGATAACTCTAACCATGGTAGATATATATCGGAGCCATAGGCTGAGCCGGAACCGGAGCCTAAAAATCATATAAATAATAATAATAATAATAATAATAATAATAATAATAATAATAATAATAATAATAATAATAATAATAATAATAATAATAATAATAATAATAAGAAGAAGAAGAAGAAGAAGAAGAAGAAGAAGAAGAAGAAGAAGAAGAAGAAGAAGAAGAAGAAGAAGAAGAAGAAGAAGAAGAAAAGAAGAAGAAGAAGAAGAAGAAGAAGAAGAAGAAGAAGAAGAAAAAATTTCAGAGGCTGAGCCAGAGTCGTTCGCGCTGGCTGAAGCGGAGTCGGAGCTAGAGTCCGAGAGGCAGGCTTGCGTTCGGAGGCGGAGCCGGAGTCGGAGCCGGAGCCGGAATCGGAGGCGCAGAAGGAGCGAGGCGTTGAAGGTAAATGCAGGAGGCGAAACCGACGTTAGAGGCGAAACGGAGATGGATGCAACGTCGGGGAATGAGCAGGAGCAGGAGCCGGAGGAGGAGACGCTGAAGGATCTAAGGGCTGAGCAGAAGTCGGAGTAGGAGACAAAGAGTGGTGTACCAGAAGACTGCTCAAAATCGAGATCGCTACTCGATCTCGATTTTTACGATGTAATAATAATAATAATAATAATAATAATAATAATAATAATAATAATAATAATAATAATAATAATAATAATAATAATAATAATAATAATAATAATAATAATAATAATAATAATAATAATAATAATAATAATAATACAGACAGACAGACCTTCGGTCTTTCTGTCTGTCAGATGGTCGGTTGATCCGATCTTGCCTATAGGCCTAGTCTTCGATCGCTCGGAAGCCCCCACAAGGGCGTAGCGGCTACGCTCTAAGAGGGCACCACCCCCTATATACATCCTAGAGACTTGAAATTTACGCAGTGTAACACATACATAGAACATATACCAAGTTTGAAAGCGATACCTCAAATACTTTTTGAGAAATGCGTGTAAGAGCTCAAACTGTAGGAATACTACTAGGGGGGTTGGAACCCCTGCTGGGGCTACACGGCATTCTTCTGGGGTGCTCCTGGGTTACAGGAGCAACCGACCAAAGTCAAGGAATGCCGACATGGACACAACATGTTGTTGCGACAAATTTGCAATAATAAGACGAAGAAAAATTTCACTCGCACCAGGACTCGAACC
>JABUQX010001952.1:0-12500 GCA_015478945.1 Trachelipus rathkii | reverse complement strand
ATAGATATTAATGAGAGTGAAATAATGAAGTGAGAGTAATATGAATAGAACATAGTGATAAACTAAGAGAGATGAGTAATAGAGTGAATAGAATAAACAGGAGTAATGAAATCAACTAATAGATAGGATAAGTATAGAACTCAGGATTGGTAAATGATAAAAAATCCATATAATAATAATAAATGAATAGATAACAATATAATAATAATGAGAATAGTAATAATAATGTTTATCAGGGGCAAGGAAACATAATGTCTCAGAGACTCTAGCTTGCGCTATCGAGAAGCGAGAGTAGTATAAAATAAATCACAGAAACCGCAGAAATCGCGAAATAAATCTGATAGAGGACAAATATTTAGAAGCTGTGGAAGAAAGAGAGACAGACATCGCGAGGAAGAGAAAGAGGTATATAGGGATATATAAAAAAAAAAGGAGTTTCATTAGAAGATTTTTTAGGAGGCATGGAAATTAATTTCTGCAATTGCATTGCTATGCTTCTTAATTTAAATAAATAGTATATAAGGTTTATAATATAATATAATATAATATAATATAATATAATATAATAATAAATATAAGTATAATATAAATATAATATAAGAATATTGTATATGAATAATTAATATAATATAAGTAAAATAAAATAATAAGAGAACATATCAATGAATATATAGATAAATAGAATTTAAATATATCAGATAATAAATAAATCTTGTGATCAGCCACCAGGTATGAGTTCAACATCCCCTACAGAGCTATTTAATTATTATATTAGATAATAATGAAGATCCTAAAGAGAAAGCTTTATCAATAATAATTAATAGAAAGGAGTCTTGCTACTAATGAGGGCAAGATTTCGGGGTCTTTGCCGTCTACTAAAGAATAATGGAGACTAGCCCAAAACAGTCGACAGGGAAAATGCCACAGGTCCAAAATAGTCGAAACACGACATCATGCCGTGGTAGGATTGGTTAGGTTAGGTTAGGTTATGTTAGGTTAAGTGAGGTTATGCTAAGTTTTGCTGGCTTCGCTTGAGTAACCAGATTTTTTTTTACAAATGTTGGACCATTTGACCTATATATATATTAATATATATAAGTGTAAATATATATACATATATTATTATATATATTATATATATATATATATTATATATATATATTAAATATATATATATAATATATAGTATATATATATATATATATATATAGCATTATATATATAATAAGTAACTATAAGTATATATATATTATGAAATATATAGTGATATAATAGGTAAGATATATAGTATTAGTGTATACTATAATTATATTAGATGATATATATATAATAAGTGAGTATATATCTATCTTACTTCTTTTCAGACTTCCCTTAGTGACGCCCAAGATTGGAGAAGAGAGTAAGAAGGTGCGCTACAAGGCATCGGAAAGAAAAGCAGTAGGAGACATGATAAAGGTCGAAAAGAAAAGCCCAGCCTTACCGCCCCCTCTGTTACCATTAATTAGTGAGAGCTCGTCACAGACAGAAAATCCACCCTAGAGCATCCATTGAGGACCGCGACGGACCGTGCACTATGGTAAATCCGTTCAATGTAAGGCGTCAATCCCCCTGGCCGCACGGAGGTGGACACACAACCCATTGCCCCCGAGTACAAAACCCCCGCGCAATATCTCTTCCTATTCACGACAGCCATTTATTCTCACATCTGGACCAAAACTCAAACACATTTTCTACTCTCCATGTCAGAGGATTCGGTTCAGCGACGCAATCCAACGTTCTTCATCGTCTGCCCAGCGGTATCGCGTCCGCAACACACTCATCACGATATTACATTCCTCGCATTAACCAGAACCGACTTTGCATTCATCCTTTCCACTATGACCAACCCATCCAAAACATAGCTTTCAATTTATTCTCTCATTTACCGGTTCTTCACACCACCAACTCTCATAATACGTTGTCTCGATTGCCTCACTTTATTAATTTCTTTTCACGAGCCTAGGCATGCCCCTGAAGATATGTCCATCAAATGCAACACATGAACTTTAGATCGATACTTCTTAGTATCCAGACCAGTAGTCTCACTACCATGACAAATAAGACACAGAGGTAACACGGAGTACATCATGTAAGACCTCTAGCGGCACTTCAAGACTTAGATTTCCGCGTTATACATTCACCAGACATTTAAATTGCAACAGCACCTTCCTAGCCAATATCACAACGTTCCATGACTACACTCTGCATCATTTCCGTTCCCTGTCTCATCCAACACATACCCAAATATTTAAACTCAGACCCACTTGTCCAGCCTGCCATCATCTAACAGAACTTACACTGAGGGACTGTCTCACTCACACCGTAACCGTTACTCTTGAATCTACAGTTTATTTGCAAACCCGTCCTTTTACGATTACCCTGCCGAGAATCTCATCCGCACCAATCCCTCAACTCTCATGTTTCAGAAACTGCGAAACACCAAACGAACCAAAATCATCCGAATACAATAAGGTAGGGCACCCTCCACTCCTCTCCATATCTCCATCATTGTCTAACGACCATTTTCCTCCGATCCGCCACCGATCGAATTCTTTCATAACCCCAGCCCAATATACAAATTGAAATAACCAAGGAGACATAACACAACCCTGCTTCTCACTCCGTATTAATCCCTAAACCAATCACAGTTGACACCATTTATTCTTACACACGCTTCACTATTCGTCATACATACTTTGATTCCATTCAGAAGCCTACCACCACACCATATATCACTGTAATACCTGCAATAAAGCTTTCCTATTAACTTTATCATACGACATAGTTGTGAAAACCATAAAAACCTAAAATAAAATTACTCTTCTTCTCCCATCATTTTCTGCAGATTGCATTTGTTCAATGTAAGATTTATCCACACATCCTCTACACTTAAACGCACCTTGTTCTTCACCAATCAGTCCTCATTCACTCGACGCACTCTTTGACCAAAATACCAGCATATACACTTCGCCTGGATAGAGAAAGTATAGTATATATATATATATATATATATATAGTAGTATATATATAGATATATATATATAATAGATATATATATATATATATATATATATATATTAAAGTAAGTATAATAATATCGATATATATATATAGCTAATATGAGTATTATAAATATAATAATATATATATAGGTATTATATATATAGTTATAATATTAACTAAAAATATAAATATAATATATTTTTTTTTTTTTTTTTTTTTTTAGGTTGAATAGAATAGTATATAAGTAATATAATAATATAGTATATATAATAGTAGTATATATATATATATAGATATATCATATTATATATATAATATATATATAATATATATATATTATTACTATATATAATATAGTGATAGATATAATATATAGTAGTAATGAGAAGAGAAAATTTGACACATATAAGATGTGGAAGACTAAATTGTTGCGTTTTTAGTGAAGTTCCAATATTGTTTCTTGTTAAAGTAAAGTTGCTTGATTTTTTAGAGTTTTATATTTTTATTATTTAAGATTTATTTATCTAATGACTTAAGAATTAATTTTAGTTAAAAATAAACCTTTGCATAGCGAATTCCCCTATTAAGAAACTGCAAGTGTAATATGCTCCCAAAGCCACAGTGTATTGGAATCCTCGTGTTTTACATATAGTGAGACCTAAATAAAGAGAAATAGATCAATAATATATATATATAATACGCTATATATATAAGTAATATATAATATATAATAATATAAGTATATAATATATAGTATAAGTATATATATATATATAATTATATAGATAAATATATAAATATATATATACATATATACAGATATATATATATATTAATAATATATATAGTATATATATATATATATATATTAGTAATGATATAGAAATAGTATATAATAGTATATATATCATTTAATATATTATTATATAGTATATAAATAATAATAATTATATTAGTATATAGTAATAATATAATGGGAATAATAATAGTATAGAGTATATAGTGATAAATAGTATTATAGTTATTATAGCGTGAGTATAATATATATATATAATAGAGATGGCACCGGAGAGTAATTTATGCCGGAGGCCGGAAGAATGAAAATTTAATTCCGGCGAAGGCCGGAGTATCTCCGGCCGGAGAATGAAGATTTCCATTAGTATACTTTCCTTCATATGATATAGTATATATATATATATATATTATATATATATATATATATATATATTATATATATATTATAAGGTATATAGAGGATATATATATAGTATATATATATAGTATAATAAGAGATATATATATATATATTAATAACTATATATACTATGATATATTATGCAGTACATACTATAATATATAATACAGTATATATATTATTATATGAAAATATGAAATAGTACATTATATATATATAGTATTAGATACTATAATATTGATATATATATAGTATAGTATATGTATATATATATTATATATAATATATATAAGTAGTATATATATATGGTAGATATTATTAAAATAATATATATAAATAGATATATAATATATATATATCTAATATATATATATATATTATATTAATATAGTATATATATATATAATATATAGATATATATATATATAACTGATTATATAATATATATATATATATATATTATTTTTACAGATTTTATCCAAAAATATTAAGAAAATCTGTAATTAATTTCACCATTCTGGGATATTAGTCTTCTTAGTGGTGGGATACATTAGATTAAAGTAAGCGTGGAGGATAATAGATAAAGCTGAGATGGGGCTTTGCGCAGGCTACTAGGAATAAAATACTTTACTATCAAGAGAAAAGCCCAAAGAAAAGTTCAAAATATTATAGCACAAAACCTTTACTAGATTGGATCATCTTTGAAAAGAAACATAAAACCACTATTAGAAGAGATAAGAAATATCTGAATATCAAGGAGAAAGGTGACGAAAAAAGGAAAATATGATTCACAGACCAGAGCAGATGATGATCCAAGTCCATCCCATAATCATTCAGACTGATACTCTATTAGAGAAAAAAGATTTCTTCAGGCGCTTCCATGTTTTGATGACTTGAGAAAAGGACAAGATTTGGACATTAAATATAGAAAAAGCACAAAATTCATTTCGAAATTGCGGAATGATTGTGTGGACAATTCTGCTATTTTCTCTGTAGAAGCAATTGCATTTAGAAGATTAATAAATCACGTATGTCCACAATATATATATCCGATCAAGGGAGGTAACTTTCAGAATGAGAATGCTATCAGAGACCAACAACTCAATATAAGGGTAAAGAACAAATATAACACTTCAGCTGCAAGAAATTAAAGCAATATCATTAAAATCAGATATTTGGATTTGCTCATATAGCAATGAAAGCTTTATATATATATTATATGTTTTTGACGATGCTATTCTATTTTCGGAAATTATTTGGCAAGAGAATATAAATTTTTTATCAGTAAGAGAATGAAGGAGGTCAGTCAGTACTCTTACTTTTTTTTTTATATAAGTCTGGGATTAGAAAGTTGGAGAGGGAAAGGATGAGACTGTGCGGAAAAAAATAGCTCGACCTCTGCTCAATGGAGAAGATCATCGACTAGAGGTTTCAAAAGAGAAGTATTTATTGTATTCATTGTATTAATTGTATTTGCGATAGCATAAGGTGGGAGATTCAACAGGTCTCAGTCGGTAGAGCGACAGAGTCGCAAAGGCAAGGGCCCGGGTTCGATCCCCCGCTCAGCGGCTCGAAAGAGATTGGATTGAGTTAGTGAGATTAGGAAGAGTTAAAGGTCGAAAAGGTCTAGACTGCACTATGTCAATAACTGTGTCTTGGGAACCAATTCTGTCATGAGGTGCTTGCTTTCTATAGAGAGCAAGCAACTGAGGTGGCGAGGAGAAGTTCCGAAAGCTCCTCAGAACTTCCAACTTCTTTGAAGCTTGTTTAGAAGGAAGTAATGTGATCCATATGATTAAGGTCATAAGAAAAGAAGATACCGAGAATATTAAGAACAGTAGAAGGTTTGGAAGACCTTCTTCGGCCATTGCCTACCGAAGGAGATGTATATAAAAATTAATTAATTAACTCGCATAATATAAAACAGGTATTAGGAATAAAATTAGACTAACGCTAACGATTAAAAACTTAAATTTAAAACTTTAAATGAATGCTTTTCTTAAAGAGAGATAAAATACCATCCGATGTAAGAAACAAAAAGAAAACCAGAGTAGAAAAAAAAAATAATAAAATACCTAGTTGAAGCACTAAACAGTTAAAAAAAAAAAGTAAAACGAATAAATTATAATAGACATATATAATATACTATATATATAGTATAGTAAATATATAGTATATATAATTATAAGTGAGATATATATATATATAGAGGTATGAAGATATCATATATAATATTAATATAGTTGAAGCATATATGAATAGATAAAATAGTATATCTCATACCACAACAACATAAATTTCTTAAAACCCAAATAATACTATCGGAGAGGCCACAAAACAATCCCTTCCTAAATGGAAGAACAAAAAAAATAAAAACTTAAATAAAAACAATCATTTTAAAAGAGAACTAAATATAAAAAAAAAACTAAATAAAACCAACTTCTCTCATCTACTATTTCCTCGTTCATAAATTTTTACAAAAGTGGAACATCAACGTAAGGAGTTATTTGCTCCGCCCAGTTCAGGTATTAATATATATATATAGTAATAATATATATATTATATATATATATATATATAATATACTATATAATAATATTATATATAGATATAATATAGTATATATAATATAAATACACTATATACATAAATAATAAATAAATAATAATATTATAATATATATATATATTATATATATATATAAAGATATAATATATATATATATATATATATATATATATATTTAATATATATATATATATTATATATATACTATATATATTTAAGGTATATATATATATAATTTTGGGCATACGTAAAACTTATATAAATAAAATACGCAATGAGGGTATATATATATATATAATATATAGGGGCTATTATATATATATATATATTATATATATATATATATATATATAAGATAATAAAATATATATGTGTGCGGTGTTGGGTGTGTCAGTGTGTATGTATATGTTTGCTTAGAGTGGAAAGGAATGACAATGGGGAGAAAGGAGCTTGCGGATTCCAATTCTAATGGTTAAATTTAAGTTTAAAAAGGTTAAGGTTTGTGTGGTTGTCACAGTATGGTTTCCAGTCTAAATTCTAAGAAAGGTGATGTCTGAGAGAGAGCGCAGCATTTTCAGGGAGATAAAGCTAAATGCGTTTTAGATGGGGTGAGAGTGTAGATTTCAGGGTTGATTGTGCTGAGGAGTGATTCTAAAATGGGTTAGGAGGTGATCAAAAAGGAGATGGATAATAACAGGATGCTTTGGAGGGTGCGGAGAAGAATGAAAAATTGGTAGGAAGAGATTGAGTTCTTTGGGTAGAGATGTATTTGCGTGGTGTAGTTTAATTTGTCCTATTGATCCTAGGAGTATTTCAGAGGAATCCTTACTAGAGTTGATGTTAGCGGTAGAGATGGTTATCGAGTGAAAGGATATGATAGGAATTTTGTAGTTGCGTTGAAGACAGAGAATATTGAACAGTATGTGTTGGATATTATTAAATCAGTGAGGGGGTTAGGGATGAGATTATCGGATCATTATGTTGTTTTATGTAAAATTAATTTAATGGGGACTTGGATGGAGATGAAGGTGATAAGGAGGAAAGTGGGAAAGATTAAGAGTGAAATGTTAGTGAGCAAGGTAATAAGGAAAAGTATTTAAGAGCACTTGCAAATAAATCAGTTGCATCGATGAATAAAGATTAAATTGGAATAAATCTGGAAACAAATAAAGGAAGTGTTTTGTTAGTAGTTGAAAAAGATTTATGTGAATGTGCTAAAGTAGAAGAAGAATGTTACCAGTGAGTGGTGGAATGAAAGGTTATGCAACGTGGTTAAAAGTAAAAAAGAAACGTGGCTGGAAGTATTAAAAGTCGAGGTTGAGGTTTCAAAAGAAAGGTGTTTGGAATTATATAAGGATGAAAAAGGAAGACTAAAAGTTGCAAACGTATTAACGAAAATGAGTTAATGAACAAAAGAGACCGAACAAGTTAGGTAAAGAGGATGAGAGTGGGGACTTACAAGGACAATAAGAGCTTTATTGGAAGGAAAAAGGTGGTAATGAAAATGGTTGAAGAATGCATAATAAGGGGAGTCTGCCACTAAGAATAATCAATAGGGATGGATGCTTTTGATAACTGAATTGAAAGATAGATTGTGAGGAGAGTGTGGAAAGGAACACTTTCAGTGGAAAATCTGAACAACATAGAGCTATGTGCGAGTAATGAGTAACTGGTGATAGCAAATGTGTGTGGGTTTGATATCTTAAAAGAAATTAGGATATTATTAAGGGATGAAGTAGATTGTAAAGAGAAAGGTACAATGGGTAGAGTGAAAAGAGTTAGAAGGAATAGTAGAGTCTGCAGCGCATAGATGGAATTACTGTAAAATGATCAGAGAAAATGGCATGTGAAAGGGGTGATATGAGTGATTGAGGAGTCTGTAAGCAAGCATTTATGGAGGAGTATTAGTTTCTCAGGATTGAGATGAGAGCAGTAAACAGTAGGCCATTTAATAAGGAGTAAGAGGAGGATACTCAGAAGGAAACTGTTAGGAACTATAGGGGAATTAGTTTATTGAGTGTTGCAGTGAAAATATATGCTAATATTTAAGTCGAAAGGGTGCTTCGAGTAACTGATTGAACTCGAGTTGGTGAGGAACCAAGGTGCGATTGCATTTTAAAACAGTGATGCAGATGTGTGGATCGAAATTTTACATTGAAATAAATATTGAGGATTTTGGAGATGAGAAGCAGAGAATAATTGTAATTTAGATTTTAATGGATTTTCAAACAGTGCGGGTGAGTGATTGATTTAATGGAGAGAGCTCTTCGCCAGAAGGAAGGTATTTTAGTGAATATATGTATGTTGTGGTAGGCTTCTAAATGGAATCAAAACATGTATGGCGATAGTGGAGCTTGTGTAAGAATAAATGGAATTGAAAGTTATGAGATGTGGTGTGTCACCTTGGTTATTCAACTTGTATGTGGATGGGTTATGAAAAAATTAGAGGTAGTGGTAGACAGAAGAAGGTGTATAGATATGAGAGAGAGAGCGAGAGAGTGAGTGCGCCTTCTTATGAGGAAAGAGATGATTTGGTTTTGTGTGGCGAATCTGAAGAGAGTTTGAGAGGATTGGTAGAGGGGTTTGTCAAGGTGTGTTAAACGAGAGATTTGAAAATAAATGTAGAAAAGAGGAAGGTTATGATGGTGAGTGAGGAGAATCCGCGGTATGGAGTTTCGTTAGATGATGAACAACTGGAAAAAGTGTCTGAGTTTCAATATTTAGGCAATATGTTGGATGAAAAGGAAACGGATATTGCAGAGTATAGCAGGAAAGTTGGATGGTAGGAAGTAGGTGTAGCGACAATTAAAATCTGTGATGATGTAAAGGATTAAGATCTTAGATGAGTGCGCTAGGGTTTTGGCGATGAGTGAATGTTGTTACCTGTGTTAATGCATATTAATTAATGTGTTAATTTACGGTAGTGAAATTATGGGCTGAAATAAGGGGTATAGATATAAGGTACAATGTGCTCAGATGGACAATCTTAGGGGCGTGTTAGGTGTGAGAAGAATTGATAAAACAAGGAATAAACGAGAATACATTGAGATGGTTTGGTCATATGGAAATAATGAACGATAGTCGGTTGGTTAAGCGGATGTATAGTGGTCAGTGTGCTGGGAATTGACTGGCTGGGGAGACGAAGAAAAGTAGATTGAGCAGGCAAAGAAGTCTGAAGGAGTGAGGGAATATAGAGTTTGGCAAAGGCGAGAAGAAAAGTGTGTAATAGGAGAGTGGCAAGGTTTTGCGGAAGGGTACGGTTTTGGGTCTTGTTGAGTGTGACTCGATTGCAACATTTAAGAAAGGGTTAGATTCGTTTATGGATATGTTGGGTATCATATAATATATTGACGAAGCCAAATTTGGCGGATTTTTAGTTATAGTAGTTATTTAATGTTAGATGCATGTGGACCATAACCTTAGTTATAATGGCAGTGTGGTGGATGCGTTTGGGTATCATATTTCATATTTTGACTAGCCAAATTGGCCAGATTGGTGGATTTGTAGTTACAAAAATTTGACAAGCCCTAGGGTGCTTTGTGGATTTGCATGAACATTGTTTGAGTAGTGGGTTGACTGACAGTCTTCGCATATGCCCATGTGGGCTTTTTTTACTGTCGGCTATATTCATTAATGTGGAGACTCAGTTATGATGTGCTTAATGTACTTAAATTGTGCTTGCCAGAGGGAAACATGAAACGCGCTATATGCACACAGATATCCACAGTGTGGGTCTGTCGCAAGTCTCGTGAACCAGCTCTAGGGTGGAATTTTCTGACTGAGACGAGTTCTCACTTAAGTTTATAAAGGGGAAGGTAAGGGAGGGTTTTCGTTTGTCGAACTCCGGTGGTCATGTTCTTCTATTACTTTTCTATTATGCAGTGTAATGCGGACACGCTGACGCGTCAACCGCACCCAATCTTTTGTGAAAGGGAGGAGCGGGGGAGATGATTGAATGAATAAATCGAATAAAATGAGGTATATTATATAGTTGTACTAATAGTTAGGATTTAAGGTAATGTATAATAGTGATAATAGGATACATGGTTTATATATAGGTAGTTAGACGAGAGTAGTAATAGATAATAATAGTGTTAATAATAGTGATATTAATAAAGTAGTAATATATATATATATTATATATATATTATATAGTGAGTAGATAGATAGGATCAAAAATCAAGGGTAATAAGTGTAATAAAGAGATTAGTACAAATAATAGTAGTAGTATAGTGTATATAGATAGAAATATGGATAGTATGATATGAGGTTGAATATATGAGTAGACTACCGGAAGACATCAGCTCAGGTGTGTGGGTAGCCAGATGCATTCCTTTCCAGAGACCACAATCGTGTTATGGTGTGCGAATCACGTTCGCGTTCTTCTATGTTCCATGCAATATTCAATCTTCCTCTATTTAAGTTCCAGCGGTCTGCGCCACCGACGAATTGCGATTAAAGCAAGACAGGATGGATTGTACTTTCCAGTTATTTTAATTTTGTTGTTATTCTAATTTGAAGAATTGTTTTTTATTTAATGTATATATATATATTTTTTAGGCGCCCTCTTTTGAAAAGGAGCCTGCCCGGTAGAAGCGGTGGTATAATATAGAGTAATAGTATGATAATAGATACAGAGTAGGAGAAGTATGAGTATAGTAATTTTAGTATACAATAGTATAATAATATACATGTATATATAGTATATATATAAGTAGTATATATATAGAGATCAGGTAATCATAAGAGAGGTAATATATATATAGATGAGTGATAAATTGATATGACGCATGTTTGTGTCCTAGTGTTGGGATGAGATTACAAATAACTTCGGAGACGCCAGTAATCGCAGACCGATATGTTTTAGATACCAAGTTTAAAAGAAAAATTACTCTCACAAAAAGATTGAATTAAGCATGTAGAAAGTGTGAAAACAATGGACGAGGAGCATAGTAATGAAAGACTTGTTTATTAAATATGCACGTGAGATATTTCGAATATACGAAAAGAATTTAACACAGTGTACTGTACAGAGGGTGGGAGCAGGGTAATGGTTTTGCATATAGGGAGGGGGGGCGTATTGAGAATGAATTGTATATATTGTAACGTAGTCAATCAAACCTGAAAAATCTATGTTTCTCTGTTCAGTGATGATTGATTTTTATTCTGAATGAGCGTTTTAATGAACTATCGCAAATCTCTTTCCCCGATGTTATTCACCATTTTACAAATAGACGCAAGACCAATAACACACACACACAACACACACCACACAGCGACCGAGCACACACACACACATAAGAGGTATAGTAATAGATATATAAACAGACTAGTACGTAAAAACCACTAGTGAGTATATATATAGGATATTAGAGGAGAGACAAAAGTATATATATATATAATGATATATATATTGTAGGGAGGAAAAAGGAAAAGTAGATAGATATGAGTAT
This sequence comes from Trachelipus rathkii, assembly GCA_015478945.1. Lineage (NCBI taxonomy): Eukaryota > Metazoa > Arthropoda > Malacostraca > Isopoda > Trachelipodidae > Trachelipus > Trachelipus rathkii. The sequence goes on along the minus strand of JABUQX010001952.1, from coordinate 242 downwards.
ATGAATAGTAGAGGTAATAGTATAGTATATATAAAGATAGATCAAGACAGAGGTAATAGTGATAATTAAAGAGATAAACAGTATATAGATATATATATAGTATATTAATAAGTGTATATATATAATATAGATATATATTATAGTATATGTAATATATATAGAAGAGTAAGACAGGGAGGAGTATAAATAAAGTGAGTAATAATAATATATAATAGATACATTACAAGATATGTGAAGGTGAG
>JABUQX010001951.1:0-2500 GCA_015478945.1 Trachelipus rathkii | reverse complement strand
TGATACGGGATTAATGGACCAAAACATGGTAGCCTGTGTATAAGGAGATCTTGCTCATCAATTTTCATGTTTTATTCACAGTTGCAATATGCATCCACGATTCAATATTATGTCAGAAGTCTGTTGAAGATATTTTATTTACTTGCAGAAGCATATCCTCTCATTTTCATCATTCAGCAACGGCAGCTGTAAAGCTTAAAACTTTACAGATGCAGCTGAATGTCAAACAGCATAAATTAATTCAAGACGTTTCTACACGCTGGGGAACAGAACTTATGATATGCTTAAAAGATTGTTTGAACAAAAAGTTCCCCTATCCATATACGCTGCTGCATGCAATCAGAAAATGTTCCCTGATTTTCAGTGGCAAAATTATTCCATTTACTTGAGCCATTTGACAACATCACTAAAAAAACAAGCATTAAACGTGAGTAACAGTCGCCCAAGTGATGATCCCTTCCATTTTAGCACAAATCTGTTTTTAAATAAGGCAATTAAAAGCAAAAAGCTTCAGTGGGAATAATTACACTCGTTGAAGAGCTTAAGAAGTCAGTAGAAAAAAAAGACTTTCTAAGTTTCTATTTGATAAATTTTGTGTGTTGCTACTTTCTTAGATCTGCGATTCAAGCTAATTTTTCAACATGAATCAGATAAATCAGTAAAAAATATGGTCGTTGAGGCATGGAAAGAAATGCATGAAAAATTTAACTCTTGACTCTTCTGCTGACGATGATTCACGTAGTGGGAAAGTGAAGCTGAAGGTTCCATTTTCACTTCTTTAATGGATTGTTTTAAAGAAATTGCGGCACCAAAATCGTCATACAGAAAAGAAAGTGAGAGGTAAAAAAGAAAGTCCCATTCTTTTGACGATGTGATTATTGTACATAAAAGTAAAAGGCTACATACGGAATTACATCAAGAAATAAACAAATATATAAGTTTGACTACTTTGACCAGTGATGACAATGATATTCCCTTCAATTGGTGGAAAAACACTGGAAATAGTTTATGAATTTTGAAAAAAAACTAGCAATAAAATACCTTTCAGCCCCACCGTCATCAGTCGAAAGTGAAAGATATTTAGAACAGGAGGAAATATTTATTGAAGCACAAGAAATAGGTTATCCCCTGAAAATGGAGAACTGCTAATGTTCTGTCATTTTAACCTTAGATGAATCTATTCAAATTCAAATGAAGTTTAGTTTAATATCTTTAACTACGAAACTTTTCAATTTTCATTTAATTATTTTTTAATATGTGAATGGTTTGGCTATAAGTAAGAAATAGTTATTTACTTTTGTTTTAGTTACTTGTATATAACACTGGTAACATGAAATTTCTTGGACGGGGTTTCGAAATTGATTATTGATGTGCTGATTCCAAAAATGTAATCAGTTTTTGCATATCACATCGATTTGTGAGATATTGTGTGTAACACAGATTTGTAAAATTTTATTTGATTTACGCTTTTTCGAAGAGGGTCTATATATATATATATATAATTATATACGTAAGGTTACGTTAATTAAAATAAGTTTAAAATTACTCTTCGACATTTTATTAACTTTTTTTTAAAATCGCTTTTTTTAATTTTTTTTAAAAGTGTTTCAGTACTAACTTTTTACGCTGATTCCAAAAATGTATTCCGTTTTACTGTAGCATCAATAGTTTTTAAGATACATATGACGGCTAATGGAAACGCTGACCTATATATATATATATATATATATATATATAATATATATAAATATATATATATATATATATATATATATATATATATATATATATATATATATATATATATATATATATATATATATTATATAAAATATTATAACATATTTATTATATATATATTTATATTATATATATATATATATATATATATATATATATATATATATATATATATATATATTAAAGTTACTTAACGGCTACACACTAATAGGTTATATTAGTAAATTTAGTGTATATCAAGCGAAAGCACAAATAAAAATAAGCATTTTTAGAGGTGAAGCGAAAATTTTCGAAAAGTAATTAAATTTTTTTATATATATATAATCTTCCAAACTACTTTCTAATTGCGTGCGATATACGGTCATAAATTTGAGGGAATGGGAGGAGTCGAGCGTCTTTCATCCTTAAATCTGCCCCTTCCCCCAACTTTCATGACATCCGCATTACATTCCCCCAATATTCTCTTTTCAATGTTTCAAGGAAATATGATATGGAGTACTAACGTTTTTAAATACGTTATGAAAAAAAAAAAAAGATATGTATTTGTGTTTTCAAATATTATGATTTTTTACAGATGTTCCATAAGTAGTGTTTTTAAAGCTAGTAAACATTGTAAGACGACTCTAGGGGTGAAATTAAATTTCTTTTTTCCTGAGAGGACCTGACTGACCTGACCTAACGCTAACCAAACCTCATTGACCCCTAGAACAGAAAAAATGAAAAAAATTCATTTCCACCAATAGAACATCTATCTCTCTCC
>JABUQX010001950.1:5000-17500 GCA_015478945.1 Trachelipus rathkii | reverse complement strand
TCTTGAGTATATTGAGATGGTTTATTCATATGGAAAGGATGGATGATAGTCGGTTGGTTAAGCGGATGTATAGTGATGAGTGTGCTGGGAGACAGAAGAAAAAGTAGATTTTGTCATTAAAGAAATGCCTGAAGGAGAGGAGTGCGAGTTTGGCAGAGGCGAGAAGGTGCATAACAGGGGTGAATGGCGAGGTTTTGTGAGGGGATATGGTTTTGGGCTTTGCCCAGGGGATGAACACATTGACGAGATACCACAGTGAGGGTCCGTCGCAGTCTCGTGAAACCCTAAGGTAGATTTTTCTGACTGCGACGAGTTCTCACTTTAGGGTATAAAGGGGACGGTAAAGAGGATCTTTTTTTTCGATTTGCGTCATGTTCTTTCTACTTTTCTTTCGGTGATGCTACGCAACTCACCCCCCAATCGGACATTGAGAGTAAAAATTTCATTTTATATAGATGTGAAGAAAGTGTGTGTATATATATATATATATATATATATATATATATATATATATATATATATATATATATATATATATATATATATATATATATATATATATATACTAAATTACATATGCCCACACCGTATTGTCCTGCGTGTCGTAAAGTCGACTAGGGCGGTGTAGTTGGGTTGGCTTCCCACTTCACAACCTATCTCTTGCTAGGAATGCTGATGGCATGCCTCGGAGAATGGTCGTGATGGCCGTAAACGACCTTCTAATTTCGGCGAAATTGTAGAATCGTATGCCGGTACATGGAATGTCAGAGAATAAATGTTGAGGAGAAGCAGGAGAGAGGTGATGATGTATTTAGAAAGGGCAAATTGATTTGCTCGCTGTGCTGGGACTGAAACAAAGATGAAAGGAAAAGGTGAAATTGAGTGGTGTGGTGTGGAAATGTGTGCGTGCTGGTGTGGAAGAGGAATGAGAGAGGGAAGAGAAGGAGTTGCAATTTTGAGAGTGACCTGGTACAAAGCTATGGTAGACTTTGTGTGTGTGTGTCCTAGATTATAATGGTTAAATTTAAGTTTGAAAAGGTCAAGGTATGTGTGTTGTGACGTATGGGTCCATCTGAGGGAAACGTTGAAGAGAGTTCGATTTTTTGGGATGATCTGAATGATGTTTTGGATGGGGTGAGTAGGAGCTTCAGATTGATAGCGTTGGGAGACCTGAATGGTTGGATAGGTGATCAAAAAAGGATGGTATAACAGGTGGTTTTGGGGTGGCGGGAGAAAATGAGAATGGTAGAAGGTGATTGATTTCTGTGAAGAGAGAGGTATGTGGTGTAAGTAATACTTTCTTAAACACAAGTATCCATAAGTATACTAGAGTTGGTGGTTAGGTTAGAGATGGTATTCGAAGTGAAGAAGTATGATTGGATTTTGTGTTGGTGAAGAAGGAGATGTGAAGTAGTTTGGATGTTAAATCAGTGAGGGGTTTAGGAATGGATTTATCGGGAATCATTATGTTGTTCTATGTAAAAATTAAGTTAGTGGGGGCTTGGATGGAGAGGAAGGTGATACGAAAGGAAGTAGGTAAAATTAAGAGTAGAAGGTAATGTGAGCAAGACAATAGATAAAGTATGTAAGAAGCGCTCGCTAAGTAAATCGGTTGAATGTGAACAAGGTTGATACTGAACAAATCTGGGGGGCAAATGAAGGAAGCAATTGTTAGTAGGGCAAAGGAAGTATGTGGATGTGCTAAAAGTAGGAAGTAAGAATGTTAACAGTGAATGGTGGAATGAAGAGGTGATGGAAAGCGGTTAAAGGTAAAAAAAGAAGGTGGTTGAATGACTAAAAGCAAATGATGAAGTTTCAAAGAAAGATGCTTGGAATTATATAAGGAGGAAAAAGAAATACTAAAAGGTGCATACGTAGGAGAAAACAAGAGGTAAATGAACAGTTTGGAAGGAGGATGAATGAGGACATACAAGGGAATAGGAAGCTCTTCTGGAAAGGAAACGCGAAAGGTTAAGAATGAGAATAAGGGGAATCTGCTTAAATAATGAATTAGGGATGGTGCTGTTAACTGATGAAATGGATGTGAGGGGAGTGTGGAAAGAACACTTCGAAAATCTGCACAATATTAACAGTAATGATGAGGTGTTAGTGAATGTGTGTGGGTTTGATGGTACAAGAAGGAATAGGTATTTTGGGGATGAGGTTATTAGTAAGGAGGGGTAATGGGTAGAGTGAGAAAGTTGAGAATGGGTAATCTGCAGGATAGATGAAATTACTGGTGAAATGATCAAGGAGAGGAGGCGAGATTGGTGATTGATTGGATTTGGAAGTTGTGTAATAAAGCGTTTTGGGAGGGTATAGTCCAAGGGATTGGAGGAGAGCGTAATAGTACCTTATATAAAGGGTTAAAGGAGAAAAGGGAAACTGTAGAAATTATAGGAATTAAGTTTATTGGTGTTGTAGGGAAGTATATGCTGGTATTTGTTGAAAAGAGTGCGTCGAGTGACTGAAGGACTGATTGGTGGAAAACAGGTGCGTTTAGGAAGTGGTAGAGGATGGTTGGATCAAATCTTTAACATTAAAACAAAGGAAGGAGAAAATGAGGGAGAAGAAGAAGAAAAATTTTGTGCGAGGCCTAATGGATTTACTACAGGCGTATTGATAGAGTTAATAGGGAAGCTTTATGGCAGGATATAGTGATATATGGTGTTGGTGGTAGGCTTTGAATGGGAATCAAAAAGTATGTATGACGATAGATGAAGCGTGTGTAAGAATAAATCGGTGTCAATGGTGATTGGTTGAGGATTAATAGCGGTGAGGCAGGGATGTGTTAGTCTCCTTGGTTATTCAATTTGTTATATGGATGGGGTTATGAAAGAATCGAGGTGGGGATGGCAGAAATTGGTGTTAGAATGATGGGAATGGAGTGGTGGAGGGTTGCCCGACCTATTATATGCGGATGATTTCGTTCTGTGTGGCGAATCTGAGATTGGTAGAGAGATTTGCAGGGTATGTAAAAGAGGGGTTTGAAGTAAACGTAGATAAGAGTATGGTTATGGTTGTGAGTGAGGACAGTCCTCAGTGTGTAGTTATGTTAGACACTTGCTCCAGCTGCTCACCATCTGAGTTTAAATATTTAGGGTATGTGTTGCGTATGAGAACGGGAACGGGATGAATGCAGAGTGTTAGTAGAAAAGTGGTGAATGGCAGGAAGTGCTGGTGCAATTAAAATCGTTGGTGATGTAAAGCGGACTAAGTTCTTGAGTGCGCTAGGGTCTTTACATGAGGGTATGTGTTTACCTGTGGTATTGTATGGTAGTTGAGACTATGGTCTGGAATAAGAAGTATAGATCTAAAGTTCAATGTGTTCAGATGGACAATCTTAGGGGTGTGAGAAGAATTGATAAAGAGAGGAATGAACGTATTAGAGAGTTGGTGTCGGTGTGAAGAAAGGGTAAATGAGAGAATAACTGAAAGTATGTTTGAGATGGTTTGGTCATTGGAAAGGATGAATGATAGTAGGTTGGTTTAAGCGGATGTATAGTGGTGGTGTGTTGGGAACGACCGGCTGGGAGACCGAAGAGAAAGTGGATTGAGTCGAGTGAAGAATGTCTGAAGGAGAGAAATGTGTGAGTTTGGCAGAGGCGGAATAAAGGTGCATTGATAGCGAGGAGAATGGCGGGTTTTGTATCGGGGCATTGGTTGTGGCCCCACCTCGGGCCAGGGATGAACCCTTACATTGAACGATTACCATAGTGAGGGTCCGTCGGCGTCCAATGACGGGCACTGCCTTCTAGCCGGTGGATTTTCTGTCTGTTCGGACGTGCTTCACTAATTAATGGACAGAGGGGCGGTAAAGGCCTGGGCTTTCTTTTCGACGTTGTCATGTTCTCCTACTGCTTTTCTTTTCCGATGCTTGTACAGCACCTTACCCCCAATCTTGGGGCAAAGCAGGAAGGTGAAGAAAGAAAGAAAGAAATATATATATATATATATATATATATATATATATATATATATATATATATATAAATATAAAAATATATATATATATATATATATATATATATATAGATAAATCTGAAAAAAAAACTTCTAAACTACCTTACCATGCCTAGGTAGTAATGTTCACGAGAAGGAGAGGAGCGAGTTTCTATGCATTTTTCTTTCCTTTTTACTATCTAGAAAGCCATGGCCTGGATTCACTTGCAACAAGCTTTACAAGTTCTGTTGACTTATTCTTAAAAAAAATTATTCTAAGAGAATTTTTAAAATGTTTTACTACCCGAATAAAATTTATTAGGTGATGGACGTTAAATCAGTGAGGGGTATGTCGGTAGGAATATCATATGATGTTTTATGCAAAAAAAGAGAGAGAGAAAATTAAGAGTGAGCAGTTAAGTGAACAATCTTAAAAGGAAAAGTATTAAAGCACTTGCAAATAAATTAGTGAATGTAAAAAAAACGAAGCCGAGCAAATATGGCCCAAACGAAGAAAGCTTTTGTTAGAAGTGCAAGAGAATGTAGGTGTGCTAAAGTAGGAAGAATGTCAACAGTGAGTTGGAGAATGAATAGATGATGCAAGCGGATAAAAGTAAGAAAAGAGACCTGGTTATATTGCGTTAGGCAAGGGTTTGGGTGGGGGTTTCTTGGTCCTTTTTGCCCCCTCCTAGAAAGGGGCCCTGCTCGTGAGTGGTGGCACCATGTAAAAAAAATTGTTCTAAAAGCGAACTACTAAGTTTCTAAAGAAAGGTGTATGGAAATTTGAGGAAAAAAGGAAGACTAAAAGTTGAATACATAGAAGGGGTGGGGGAAGGAATAGGTAGGTAAATCAACAGAATGGAAGAAGAATGAATGGAGACTTACAAGGGAATAGGAAGCTCCTTTGGAAGGAAGTATGAAAGGTTAAGTGAATAAGGGGAGTCATCAAAAATCATGAATAGGGACGGCACTTTCGTGAATGATGAAACTGATGTAAGGAGAACGTGGAGGGAACACTTCGAAAATCTGCATACATTGACAGTAACGAAGTGATAGTGTAAGAATAGATATTTTGGGGATGAAGTAGTTAGTAGGGAGGAGGTAATAGGAAGTGAGAGAAATTTTAAGAATGGTAAATCAGCAGGTACAGGTGGATTACTGGTGAAACTAACAAGAATGAGGTCGAAATTGGTATGGACTGGATATAGAAGTTTTTTAACAAAGCGTTTGTTAAGGATTAGTAGAGGGGTTTGGTAAGGTGTGTAAAAGGAGAGGTTTGAAAGTAAAGGTAGATAAGAGTAAGGTGATGCTGGTCAGTGAGGAGAGTCCGCGGTGTGAAATGATGTTGGATGGTGTGCAGTTGGAACAAGTATTCGAGTTTAAATATTTAGGTTATATGTTGGATGAAAAGGGAATGGAAAATGCAGTTTGTAGTAGGAAAGTGGCTGGTGCAATTAAATCCTTGTGAATATAGAGGAACTATGTCTTGAGTGCGCTACGGTTCTGAATGAGTACAGGTGTTAATGTATAGTTGTGAAATAAGAGGTTTATATTTAAGGTGCAATCTGTTCAGATGGATAATCTTGGGAGGCGTGTTAGACGAGAGAAGAATTTATAAAATGAATGAACGTATTAGGGAGTTGTGTGAGGTGAAAAAAAACGTAAATGAGAGAACAAACGTGTGAGTATTAAGATAGTTTGGTCATATGAAAAGGATGGATGATAGTCGTTGGTTAAACGGATGTGCAGTGGTAAGTGGGAGACCAAAGAAAAAGTGGATTTGCTCAGTAAAGGAATGAGAGTTTGGCAGAGGAGTGAATGGCTGGGTATTATGAGGTTGTAAGGTTGCGGGCCTGGCCTCAAGGGATGAACCCTACATTGACGAAATACCACAGTGAGGGTCCGTCGCAGTCTTTTGAAGCCCTAGGGGGTTTTTTACTGCCACTAACTATCACTTAAGGGCTTTCATTTCGACTTGTTATGCTCTTCTACTTAACTATCCTATTTTCGTGCATGTTACATACTCTACCATACATCTAATGAGAAGCGAAGGGAGGATAAAGAAGCTGTAAGAAAAGATATAAGAAAAGCCCAAATACATTACTATTTCAGGAATAAAATATAAGGTGAAGAGAGTTGTGGAATACTAAAATTCTTAGAAAGAGTAAGTTTTCATAATCTATTCCAAATAACTGGAATAGCTTTATGTATTTTAAGTTAATGTATGATATTTATGATCTCTGCTTACGGAGATAGTACAAATATATCAGTTATGATTAGTGCACCCACGTTTTTTTGTTTGTATGTAAATAACCTTCGTATCCATAAGAAACTATGGAGTTAATGAGTTTTTAGAACCATCATTAACAAGTTTTTCATCTAACAAAAGAAAGGACTTATCATGATAAAGTATATTTTAGACATGATTTAACAATCTCTGTAAATTTATATTTCTTCCAGCTTTTTCACACTTTGACATCGACAGTTAAATCATCCTAAGTTTTGAAATCTGACCTCATAACATATAATTGAAACCTACCAATGTCCTATTCAACAAATCAATTACCTAGGTTTTCTCATAAACTAGAATAAGCTTACCAATATGAAGATTGTATTTAACTTCCCATTGAAAAGTGAATAAATAACTAAAGGATAAATAAAAGTAATAAAAATTTTACAAAAATATATGTAGTTATTACGAATGAAAAACTTAAACTACAAATATATATTAAATATAAACCTAGTTATAATAACAAATAATTGGTTTAATAAAGCCATTGTCAGTGTATAATTCACTTTTGAATAAATTCAGACAGGAATGATGAAAAGCACTTAAATTTTTTATTTTTTTTTATAAATAATTTGGGTCTGCCTACTAGTGAGGAGAATCCCACCTACATTAAAATGGTATTCATCGAGTCTAGACTATTTAGAATAGATTTAAAATCGTTGTATTTCATCGTCGTAAATAAAACATCTATTGAGTCAATATCGTTACTTATATTAATGATGATGAATGAGAATTATTCTCTTCTCATAGAGGAGAAACAACACCTATAATGCAATAATAAATTTTGTTCTTTGGTCTATTACTTAAATTTCTTAAAAATTCGTACCATTAAAAACAAGTTTAAGATGAACAGATAAAAAGCAGCCATCTAATATTTAAACACTTTGCAATTCAATTCTCTATATTGTCAACTATATTGTCTAAACTTTTAACCTTTTTTTTTTAAACTTGCTTTTAACAGGACATTTTATGATTTGCTTAACATTAAGTCTATAACTTCTGGTAATTTTCATTTTCGTTAAAACTTTTAAAACTAATTACAAACACAATATATATATATATATATATATATATATTATATATATATATATAATATATAATATATATATATATATATATATATATATATATATATATATATTTTATATTAGCACCTTTATTTATTACTTAAACTATTTTGTAATTGAAAATTAAGGGAGAGTTTACTTTTTCTTTGAATAAAATTTACTATTAAGTAAATGTAAAAGTAAATTCACATTTACTTTCACCTTTCCAAACATTTTCTTTACAGTTACACCTTCATACTGCAGCTGAAGCAGGTCCTACAAATACAAATTCTACATTTTCTTATCTAGTAATATAAAATATTGGTTTTAATGTTTAAATTTATAAATATTACCTGAATGTCGACTTCAATCGTTTCCATTCCGACTCCCATGAAGTTGACTTGCACTCGAAACGACCCTGACTGCGCCAGTGGTGTAATTTCCAATAGAACATTCTTCAATTGAGTTTGGGGTAGTTCTTCAATGTCGAGAATGACCCCTCGTTCATGAAGTCGTGCCCCGGTATATTTTACTGCATATTTCTTTGAAACCTTCCCAGGTTTACTCGTGAGAACTTGTTGGTGAACATTTCTACAAAACGATAAATGTTAATCTAATATTTTATAAGAGGAGAGTTTGTTACTACAGTTCACTTTTTAACAAATATACAAAGATAATTTAAACTCATTTTCTTATAAGGACACAAGAAAAAAAAATAAGAAAACGTGAAGTAGGTCTCTATAAAAAAGCTTACTTATTTCTGCTGGTCAAATTTGTTAAACAAATATTAAGGTATGTATAATATGACATCAGCTGTTCTTTGAAGAAGCTTTCCTTCTCCATTAGTTTCTGACAAACTATGACAAGTTTGTTCAATTCCTGTACAAAAACAAAGCAGTGGATCAAATAAGCAAAATCTTCTGTCAAATGTTTTAAAAATCAAAAACAACAAAGGTCTTACTTACATTTCGCCTCGCGATTCGATGGTCTCCCTGATGAACAATGTCTTGCGCAACACCATTGAGTAAGGTTTGATAATTATCTGCGCGGGTTGTTAATCCTCTAGTTTGTAACCGCCTTAAATTATGGCTAAGTTTTGTTTTCGATTCAGACAAGCTTGTTCTTTAATATTAAAATATAAAATATAACTATGATATATCTTCAAAATAAATATCAAATACAATGTAATAATAAAATATGGTAACCTATATCCTATTGTAAAAAAATAATAAACTTTGCCATTGTTTACTTACTTCGAGTCAGTGAGAAAATCATTTGAAGTGTTTATGTCAGTTTCATTTTTCTTTGCAGTTAATTCGTTATTCAACCTTGTTGAAATGATTTGCTGAAACTTTTGTTCTTGTTCCGGAAGCGTTGGTCCTGTAGTGAGCCTGAAGAGGTCGTCTCCCTCTACGCACTGCACAACGTCCACCAATAACTGTTTGGTTCTATGAAAGCGAATCAACAAAATTAATCAAAAACTAACAAAGTAACTTTACAGATTTTTTAAAAGTATATTTTAAAGAAGAATCATATACGAGTATTGACAATCATTTCGCCAAATATATATATATTATATATATATATATATATATATATATTATATATATATATATAATATATATATTATATATATATATATATATATATATATATATAATATATATATATATATATATATATATAATAATAATAATTACTTACTTATTGAATAATTTTGCATTACTATCCTTATCTTCTTTCTTTCCTTCTTGGAGAGTAGAGGTCTTCAATTGTAATTTGGCACTCAATGCCAAACAAACTTCTACATTTGCTGCTGAACCAACACCTGACTCTGAAAGACAAGAAAAGAAGACAATAATTTTGAATTACGAAAAGATTTTTGAAAACTATTTTGCTACAAGAGGAATAAATTGCGTCACTTTCTTACTTAAATAAAAAATATTTTACTCTTAACAAATTCTACACAAGAGTTTTATAGCTTTCAATGTTTGCTTATAAAGCATGGAGGAGAATAAAAAAACAATGATGTCTGTTACATCAGTGATGAAAAAATGCAAAAATAAAAAACGGAGAGAGTGGAGAGGGGAGGGGGGAAAAGAGTTCAATAATATATAGTTTAGTTATTCTAATATTCAATTCCAATTAATATATCTCGACTTAACAGCTTCGGTATATTGAATATATTATATACCGTATATAGTATATATATAAATAATATATATATATATATATAATATAATTATATATATAATTATATATATAGTTAAATATATATAATATATATAAAATATATATTTATTATATTATATATATATATATATATATATATATATATATATATATATATATATATATATATATATATATATATATTATAATATATATATTATATAATATATATATTAGAGATGCACGGAGATAATTTTGGCCGGAGGCCGGAGAATGAAAATTTTAATTCCGGCCGGAGGCCGAAGTCTCCGGCCGGAGAATGTACAAGGCCACTTTTGTACTAGCGCTTCTATATATATATATATATATATAATCCATACAAAAGTATATTTATTAAAATATGTAATAAAATATATATATATATATAATTATATATATTAAGTAATATATATATTAATAGTATATAATAAATTATATTATATATATTATTATAATATATATATATTATATATATAATATATATTATAATATATATTACAAAGGGGGCATTAACGCGTTAAAGCGTTAATCCGTTAATTAAACTCGTTAAATTTTCGTTAACAATTTTAACGCTTCGTTAATCAAAAGAACTAACGGACTACTTAACGATTGTTAAAATTTTCCCCACATCCGTTAACCGTTAACAATTTACCGAGTTTATAAAATATTTTCTTTATCAGATTTTAAAAGTATTAGATTCGATTTTTCGATAGGATTATAAACTTTTTTTTTTCAAAATTCCAAACGCTCCTCTCAATGGCTCAAAAAGATGTTTATATTTACTCGGTTATTAATCCAGTTTAGTAATGTTTAACACAGGTTGGAAAAAACCCCTGAGTTTTCGATGGGAATGTGCTTACGTGTGACACCCACCCCTCGTTAACTATATCTGCTATGTCTTAATACTAAGCACTTTCCCTCAGGTTGGAAAGCAACGCACGATTCAACCTAATTCGAAAAAGGAAGCCCCTCTATCCTTCTAACTATCACCCTATAGCTCTCACTGTATTCTATCTAAGATTATTGAAAAACCCTTCTAAACTCTCACTTCTTAAGACCATCTGGAATCTCATTCTCTTCTTTCCATCGCTAGTACGCTTTTGGGTTCAAGTCTTTTTATACTGGCGATTACTTTCCTATTTAACCATTTTATGGTTTTCCGCTCTTAGGAATACGGGGAGACTTGCGTAGTGGCTCTTGACATATCCAAAGCAGGACCGGAATGGCACGCATCATTGCCCTCTCCAAGCTCCCCTCCTTCCCTTTCTACTTGCTTACTTATGTCTAGCTTTCTTCAAGTCTGCTAAACATCGGCTATGTGATGGGAGCGGCCTTCTTCTTCTTTCCTGTCCAAATAGTGGAGTTCCTCGGGGTTTCGTCTCATCTCCTACTTTATTCCTACTTTCATTAATGATCTTCCACCTGCACATCTACTCTATCCCACTCACATGCCGATGACTCACCCTTCATCTTCAACTAATTTCAATCTGCTCCATCTTTCTTCTTAGAATTGCCTCTCATCTTAATCATCTTTCGATTCTATTCTCGCTGCTGATAAGAATTACGGGTGGGTCGTCTCAAACCTTGTAAATTCAATCTTTAAAAACCCCAACTTCTACCAAATCTCCCTCTCTAAAAATACCTTCTAACTCCCACTCTTTGCCGTTCTTTTCGTCTTTCCGTGAAAAATAATAAGCATCCTTGCCTTAACATTAAAAAAGTCTGGAAACCTCACATCACAAGGTTGGTGGCCTCAAGGAAACTGGGAGTTCTGTTTAGACGCGAGACTTTTTTTCTCTTCTCAGTTACTCCAGCTATACAAGTCTCATCCGCCCTTGTATATAATACTCTCATATCTGGGGGGGCTTGGTTTCACCCGGCTTTTGGACAGGTCGAGTCAAAAGCCAAAAGCTTATAAACTGTTTAGGTTACTTTCCCAGTTCACTTGACCCTCTATTTTTGCGGCGCGATGTTTGTGCCTTTATCTCTTTTTCTATAGTATCGCAGCGGCAGGTGTTCCGAGGAAACTTATCACTCGCGACCACCACCTTTACGACGCCCTAGTAGCAACAAGGGTGCTGTATCTGCGCTACGATTTGTTAATATTTGTAACTCCAGGCTAGTTTGCTGCGGTTTCCTTTTTTCCGTCCACCACTCTCTGGAACTCTCTTCCATCTTCTTGTTTCCTGCTGAATTTAATCTCCCTCACTTTAAAGCCTGCGTCTAGTTCATCCGTAAATTTGCGCAGCGGATAAATTTTGCGTTCAAACATCCCCTCCTGAATATGGCTCTCCCGTGATGGTGGTGATAACGCTAAAAAAAAGATAAAATAAAAAAAAAATAAATAAAAAATTGAAGCTGTAAACGTTAACGATTAACGTAACTTCCGCTACATTCTACCGATAAACCTTTTAATGATTAACGCCGTAATTTTCGTAACGTAAGAATTAACGACGTTAACTTTCTCATAAACGGTGCCCCCATATATATAATATATAAATATAGTATATATATATATATATATATATTATATATATATATATATATATATATAATTAATATATATATATATATAAGTATATATATATATATATATATATATTAATATATTTATATATATTTTATTTTATTTTTTATAGATTTATTTGAAAAATATTAAGAAAAATCTGTAATTAATTCCATTTGGATATATCTCCTAGTGTGGATACTTTAAGATTAAAGTAAAGCAACATAGTAAAGCGCTGAGCTCTTTGTCCGCTACTGGGAATACGATTACCATCAAGAGGAAACCCAAAAGAAAGATTCAAAAATTCATAGCACAAAACCTTTCACTGAAATCATCTTGAAAAAAGCATAAAACCACATATTTGAAATAAAAAGAAAATATCTGAATCTTCAAGAGAAAAGGGGCGAAAAAAGAAAACATGATATCACAGACTCAGCAGATGATGATCCATCCATATCATCAACTTCCACCTCTATTAAAAAAAAAGATTTCTTCAGGGCCTACC
>JABUQX010001949.1:12500-14426 GCA_015478945.1 Trachelipus rathkii | reverse complement strand
ATATATTATATATATATATCATCATCATCATAATCATTCATCATCACCCACCTTCTCTCCCCAAGATTGGGGGTAAGATGTATAGCATGTATTGGAAACAGAAGAAAAGCAGTAGAAGAACATGGCGCAAGCCGAAAAGAAAGCCCAGCCTTACAGCCCCCTTTATACCTTTAAGTGAGAACTCGTCGCAGTCAGAAAATCCACCCTAGGGCTTCACGGTACTGCGACGAACCTTCACTGTGGCATCTCGTCAATGTAGGGTTCATCCCTTGGACCAGGTGGTCTCCAACCATACCCCCTGACAAAACCCCGTCATTCACTCCTATTATGCGCCTTTCTTCTCGCCTCTGCCAAACTACATTCCTCTCCTCCAGGCTTTCCTTTGCTCACTCGGTCCACTTTTTCCTCAGTCTCCCAGCCGGTCGATTCCCAGCACACTTACCACTATACATCCGCTTAACCAACCGACTATCATCCATCCTTTCCACAAGACCAAACCATCTCAATGTACTTTCATTAACTCTCTCATTTACTCCTTCTTTCACCACCACACAACTCCTTAATGCGTTCATTCCTCATTTTATCAATTCTTCTCACACCTAAAACGCCCCTAAGATTGTCCATCTGAACACGTTGTACTTTAGATCTATACCTCTTATTCCAGACCATAGTTTCACTACTATACATTAACACAGGTAGCAACATAATACCCTCATGTAAAAACCTTACCGCACTCAAGACTTAGTCCTTTTACATCCACCAAGGATTTAATAGGACCATCCACCTTCCTACCATTTACCACTTCCTATATACTACACTTTGCATCATCCGTTCCATTTTCATCCAACATATATCCTAAATATTTAAACTCAGACACCGGTTATAGTTGCTCACCCTCCAACATAACCACACCGAGGACCGTCCTCACTCACAGCCATAACCTTACTCTTATTTACGTCTAGTTTCAAACCCCTCCTTTTACACACTCTGCCAAATCCCTCTACCAATCCTCTCAAACTCTCTTCAGATTCGCCACACAAAACAAATCATCTGCAAATAATAGATAAGGCACACTCCACTCTCTTCCATTCTCCATCATTCTAACACCTACCCCTGCTACCCCCACCTCTAATTCTTTCATAACCACATCCATATACAAATTGAATAACCAAGGAGACATAATACATCTCCGCTATTAATATTAAACCAATCACTTTCGACTCCATTTATTCTTACACATGCATCATCATTGTCATTCATACTTTTGATACCATTCAGAAGCCTACCACCAACACCATATATCACTAACAGCTGCCATAGAGCCTCCCTATTAATCCTATCACAAGCCTGTCGCAAATCCATAAAACCTAAATTCAATTTATTCTTCTTCTCTTTCATTTTCTCAATCATTTTTTTTCAATGTAAAAATTTGATCCACACATCCTCTACCCCTTCCAAACGCACCTTGTTCTTCACCAATCAGTCTCTCGGTCACTCGACGCACTCTTTCGACCAAAATACCATCATATATCTTCCATACAACACTCAATAAACTAATTTACCTATAATTCCAAGATATCCCCTTATCCCCTTTACCCCTATATAAGGGTACTGTTACTGCTCTTCTCTAATCGCTTGGATCTATACCATCCATAAACGCTTTTTTTCCACAACTTCCAAATCCACTCAATCACTAACTCGTCTCAGTTATTGATCAGTTCACCAGTAATTTCTTCTATACCTGCAGATTTACCATTCTTCAACTTTCTCATTCTACCCATTACCTCCTCCTTGCTAATGATCTCATCCCCAAAATGCCTATTCCTTCCTGTACCATCAAACTCACACACATTCACTATGACCTCTTCAATACTGTCAATGCTATGCAGATTTTCGAAGTGTTCCCACACTCTCCTCCTAGCAGTT
>JABUQX010001948.1:2500-45840 GCA_015478945.1 Trachelipus rathkii | reverse complement strand
ACAAAACTACAAAACTTTAAACTAAATTAATAAACTGTTTCGTAATTAATATGGCATTCATTACAAAAAAAAATTATATCATTAAATTTTTCGCTTCTTCTAAGGTAATACAAATTCGAAGAAAAAATGGCATATTCTTCGATTTACAAATACCCAAATTTTGCAATCTAATGTTGATTACTCACCTCTCACTTAGACAAAAAGAATCTCCTAAAAAACGATCCTATGTGCCTAACTGTCCCTCAATAAATTAGCAATATTTTAACACAAATAAGCTCACAGGGAATTACCCACATACTTAGAAATATAGCTTCAAACTGTTGGCCTCTACTAAGTTTCAAATTTAGACCATTTGGCTCACTCTTTTAGATCCAGCCCAAAATCTTCAAAGGAAATCGGTGGGTATTGAAACATTTTCTACAGATCAAACATCAAACACCATTCAAAAAATATTAAGTTTTACAAAAATTACGAGCGGCCACACATTAGAAGCCTTCACCTCACTTGGACTGACCCACCCATAACACCTCTATAATATAACTTACAGTCACTATAGTATACTCAAAATAATATATATAATAATATAGAATAAACATAATACAACAAACCCTATATATACCCCCTACCATAAAATACCCCCATCACACTAATCACACCTATATATTATAAGAACTAAGTAATATACCTACTATAAATCACCTATATATATAACATAATACTATCATACCACAAAATACTTATACTATATACCTAAATATATCACCTCCACCACTCATCTTACCGTTCAACCAACCACATCACGAGCAGAATTGGGCCTCTTCAAGGAAACGCGGCGGCACACGAAGATAAAACATAGAAACAAACCCACCAAATCCCCAGACCGCTTAACCGCAACTCTCAGATGAGTGCAGACGTGGGACTAATTCAAAGAGAGGAAACGAATTACAATTCAGTGGAACACCCAAACAGAAGGGAAACCGGCACCAGAGTCCACAAGAACAAACACCGCAGCTGACGAAAGGCACCTACCGAATGAACCAAAGTCTGGACGCCAGTTCAATTCAAATAATCACGTCAACATTCATGTAAGAGAAGCACAGGCACCCCTTGTGATATGAGAAGGTTGGACGCAAAAAACGCCGCTCGGTGGAATGCGACAAGAGGTCAGCTCCCCGAGCACTTGCCACCGTAGTACCTAAAGAAAAGAGATAGTGCAAACATACGTCAGGGTCGCACTACGATCCAGTGAGGTAACAAGGCGTAGTTTGAAAGAACAAAGAGGACGACTTCTACTTAGTCTCTAGCTCTTAGAACTCCAACCCTAATACCCCACTCGAAGGTGGCAAGCCGGACCCGCCCCCACAGATGTGGGAACAGTACTCCATACCAAGGGCGAATAAGGCCTTGTATAAATAAAATGAGTAAAACTGTCAGAGAAAAAAATTCCGCAACCTGAAAGAACTCCCGACGCTACTTTGAGGCCACCTTACGCATACCCATAATCTCCAATATCGAAGCGTATTCAAGACAATTTGTTGTTGAACCGTATGTTGAGACCAGAATGTTCATATAATATCACACGTCGAGACTCTAGAGCCGCGGATGAAATAGGGAATATTAGGAGGTGTGTTTGAGAGGGAGATATAAGTTGAGTGAGTTTTTAAAGAGTTGAACTTACAACGGTTGCGGTGGACCCCACCGGTGAAACTACCCAATCCAGATCAGCAGACCTAGATCAGGAAAGCTGAAGACGAGAGGCAACTCTAATGCAAAAGAGGACGCAGATCTGAAAATAAGTACGACGATAGAAAGAGTGAGATACTCAGGTTAAGAGTGAACAGAGTTAGAAGAACAGCTGAGGAGATCGTTGATGAAAAAAGTAGGATTACTAAAGTTGGAGATAACAGAACACTAACAGCCACACCAACCCCAACTCTGCAGGAACACCCACAAATTAACAGGAAACGGAGGACGACGGACGCTCCATAACGAGTGCTGAATATGGCAAGCAAAATCGAGCACGAAAAACTAGACATTGAGTAAGCAAAAGAGAAGCACGCGAACCAAAAGGGAAGGGAGCTTGAGAAGCCACACCAGTAGCGCCGCGTGCCATTACCCGGCTACAAAAGCTATCTGGATATGTCCAAAGCGCACCACGCCCAGAAAACTCCCCATAGCTCCCCTAAGGGCCAGCACAGGACCCCATAAATCAGTTAGATAGGAAAGTATTTCACCAGTTGACCTCCGTCGTCGAAAGTCAAATTGATATCTGACAAGAGGATGAAGAGACTCCAGATGATCTAGAAATGAGACGTTACGGAGAGAACTCAAAGAACCTTACCGAATACGACACTCCACCAAAGTGACGAAGCCCTACTCAGGGCGATAGTTTGAAGGATCAAAACGGCTACCTTTTTCGGGATCGGTTGAACAAACGGCGAGATGGTGTCCTTTGAAATTCGGGATGCTAAAGTACTTATTATCTTCCGGGCTGTTCAAGTAAATTCATTGTGTCAGGTTGTTCAACTGCTTGCAACCCTTAAAGGAAAGTCTAACGTACATTTCTTATCAAACTGTCCATATCTTTCGTCAATTTATTTTCTTTTTTTGTACTACTTCTCTTTCTGATTAATAGATCCTTTACTCCATCAAACCATCCCTATTTCCTTATTTCCAATTATTGCAGAAGAAATATCTTCCTATTACTTTCTCATTATTCATTCTTAGAACGTGTTCACACCATCTCGGTACTCCATAATTATCCCACTTCGCTAGATCTCCACTGGCGGCAAATTTTCTCTTTTTCTTCAATTTCTAGTTCTTTCCTTTCTTTGTATCCCACACTTGCCTTTTCACCTTTTCATTTTGCAAAACCTCAATCGTCATTTTTGTCATATAAATATAATGCAAAAGTGTCACATCCATAAAGAATGATAAGTTTTAACAAATATTCCCTGAAATATTTCATTTCTATCTTCCTAAAATGTTTACTTTTTTCCATATTTCTCCAAGGCTACTTTATTTCTACATCAGTTTTAAACATTATACCCGTTGATATTTTCTAAAAAAAAAAATTAATTTTTGTCACCTGGAAACAATTTTCTATATCTATATAATAACATTTCAGTTTTATATTCTGAGATACTTTCGTCTTCCGACTTTTGACTTTTACTTCTAATTTTACTTTTAAATTTTTAACTTTTCAGTTCTATACAGTTGTCAAACAAAATAGGCAATTTTTTTAAATCAGTCAGAAAGATAAGATCGTCAGCCAATAGGAGAACGTTGATTTCCAAATTTTCATCATGTAGATACAAGTCAGCTATTTTCCTAATTTTATCCATATCCTTAGCTGGTAACTGCACAAGTAACCATTGAAACAACACAACTCTGTCTCAGGACACCCTATACTGTTATATAGGTTGATTTAATTGCATTTAAAAAATTACCTTTCGATATTTTCCTCTACCACTAAATCAAGAAAGCATACAATAACGTTTTTTTTCTGATTATTCCTCTGCTATCATTTTCAAGGTAAATACTAAACAATGTATATAATTTATGGGTAACATTAAAAGATTTATTTTAGAAATTATTAAAAGTGTTCTGCGATACAAATAAAATTTGTTTAATTACAGGTGGCAAACAAACTTTATTTCTTTTCAAATGGTTTAAATGCAATGTTACCGTAGTTTTCCATAAATAATATCTTACTTTACCATGTCATTTACGGGGTCTGTGTAGTTATTAATATCGAATTGCAAGCTGTAACCACCGGTATGACAATAAACTTATTTTTAAATACCAGAGGTTGAATGACATAAACTACACAGAACATCATCATCTACTCCAATATATAAATATAAAATTAACTTGGCCCAAAACCCATTCTTCCCCAGGTGTCCTTTCCCATCACATGAAACCATGGAGCACCTAATAGTAGAGTGCCCATACTTCCGCAATGTTATGCAGTTGCTAATATCCAGGTTCCATTCCTGGTAATTTAAATTTAACAAAGTTAAACTTGAAGCAATAAATATATATATATATATAATATATATAATTACTAACTATATTATCATATATAATATATATTTTACATATAATATATATATATATATAATTATATATATATATTTATTATATATATATATATATATATATATATATATATATACTATATATATATATATATATACTATACTATATTTATATATATTATATAATATATATATATGTATAAATATAAGTCATGAATTATATATATATATATATATATCTATATATATATATATATATATATATATATATATTCACCCTATTTACCATCCTCTACGGTAGATTTGAATTGACTTGTCAGGTGTCTCCACTGCAAAACCTCCTCCAGTGACTTCTATCATCGTACAATCTTCACTCTTCCGCATCAACCAAAGGTACACCTCTGGCGTTCTCCGCTTCCTCTACTGCATCTCCACCTTTTCTTCAGCCTGCTCGCAGGTCTAGGGCCCACTGGCGTCCATTCCAGTATTTTTTTTGGGGGGGCGGGTTCAGCTCCCTCCTATATTCTCTTCAGATGTTCGTAACATCTCAGTTGATTCTGTTGTATTTGTTCAGTGATTGAAACAATTCCCAATTCCCCATGAATTTCCTAATTTCTCCTCATTTCCTTTAGGGTTACCACCCCAATCAATCTCAACACCCTCATCTCCACCGCCTCTACCCTTCTCATCTGTCTTGTATTTAGTGCTAAACACTCTAATCAGCATACAGAGGTAGTGGTCTCAATATTGTTTTCTATATCACCATTTTTGCTTCTTTTGGTATTGCAGTTTCTTTCAGTATTGGATATAATGCTCCCAGATTTAAAGAGAACTTATTTATCCTTTAGCCAATCTCTTCTCCCTGGCGACCCATCCCCTTCATTATCGTTCCCAAGTATTTAAATTTATCTACTTGCTGTAATCCCTTTCCTTCTATATTGATGTTTAGTTCTGTTCTTTCTCTAGCTATTCGTATTACTTCCGTTTTCTCCATGCTTATCTTCATCCCGATTTCACGCATTTGGGTATTCCATCTATTCAACATTTCTTGCAGACTCGTCCCTCCTCTGTTATCAAAGCTGCATCATCTGCGTATAGCAATATGTGTTTATTATCTACCCGTCTGCATATTCTCTTCAATCCCTAATCAAAATACAATATAAACAGCAGAGATGAAAGCATACTGTCCTGTCTCACTCTTGACTCCACCTCCAAACATCCATCCTCTCCCACTTCTCTCCATATCTTATTTCTGGTACTTTAGTATGTATTTTTTATTGCTCTTTTTAGTTTTTGTGGTACTTCATACTCCTGCTCCTCCAATACTCATCATAGCTTTTCCCTATCAATCCTGCCAAAGGACTCCTTATTCAGGTCCAAATGCTAAATCTGCTTTTTTATTCCATTCAATTGTTTTTTCTATCAGCATTTTCATGTGAAAAATTGGTTCCGTTGTACTTTTCCCGCTCTAAAGCCATTTTGCCAACTACCCATTTTATCTTCAACATTCGATCTCAATCACCTCTTCAGTATTCTCTAGTATATTTTGCTTGCGACGTTCAGTAAAGCTATTCCTCTGTAGTTATTGCAAATTCTTTTAACTTATATATATATATATATATATATATATATATATATATATATTATATATATATAAATATACTATAATATAATATATAACCCTATATATATATATAACCCCACCCTACTACCCTATAATATATATATATATATATATATATATGGCACACCACCGCTCTGCCCTACTCCTCAGGTATTCTCTCTTTATTTCGAACCTCATTCAGCAGATCTAGCAACCATGTTCCCAACCCATTCTCCTAAATGTCTTGTCTTATACTTCACGCACTCAATCCATCAGTTCCTGAGATCTTTCCACTCATCAGCGATTTTATTGCCTCTCTTATTTCCTTCAACAATATCTCCTCCAGCACCTCTCCTTCCATCACCACCTCCCACTGCCTCTCTATCTGCACTCCAACCTCATCCTCAAATCTCAGCAATTCTTCAAAATATTCGTTCCATCTTTTCAATACTTTCCTCTCATTCACAGCATTTTTCCCATTCTTTCATCACTTCCAATGGTTTTAGGTTTTTCGAAGTTCTCTTACCTTTAGCCAATTTCCAAGATTAGTTTTCTTCTTTCCAATCATATTCTCTTTCAGGTTTTCAATCTATGGTCACCCATGGCTGCGCCTCATACATGCCTCTTCTTTTTGTCTTTTCTACAAGGTTTCTGGTTTCAGCATATTCTAGTCTATCTTTTTTAGTTTTTGCTTTCATTCATTTCCTATATGCCCTATTCTTATCAGTTATGGTAGCCTTCACTTTATTACTCCACGAACCTGTCTTCTTCCTCCTTTCTCTACCTTACCCCATTAGTCCTAATACTCTTTTGCTGTTATCATCATACTTTCCTTAAACTTGTTCCATTTTCATCTATCACTTCTCTCAAATTTCCTACGTGCGTCACTCTCTCTCTCTCTCTCTCTCTCCTTTGTTGCTTGGTCTTTAAGTTTCTCCAGCTAATATATTTTCTTCGTTATTTTCCTTGGCTTGTCTATCTCTCTTTCCATCTAAGTATTTAAATTACCATTCTCTCTAATAAGGAAACGTTTAGTTGACTCTTCACGTCCATGAATATACTCTTTTAACTGGTCAGAACTGAGTCTATCATAGTTATTTCTGTGTTTTTCTCTAAATGCGCATTCCATCTGTACCAGGTTCACTTTTTATTTTCCTCATATTGAAAACATATTTTCATGAAAGTTAGTCCGTTTCACACTGCAAGCCTATCATCAGCTCTCCCTCCTCGTTCTTATCTCCCACTCCGAAAGCCCCATAACCCGCTCCTCTCCCTCTCTTCTGGTTCCAGTATGAGTATTTAGGTCTCCAATTATGATCTTTGTCTCTCCCCTTATCCTATCGTAAAGTTGTTGTTCTTCTCCAAATCTCTCCTTCTCTTCAATAGGTTTTCCCTTATGTGGGGCGTATGTTTGTATTATACTCAATGGTTTTCCTTTAACCTTTATCATTATGGTTTAATTTTTTATTTAACAATATCGTTTCTGTTATATTCTTGTAGATACCGGTCTCACCACGATCGCCACACCGATTTTTTTTTTACTCTTGCAATTCCTTTTATATAAGTATAAAGTATTCATGTAATCTCCTAGTACCCTCTCCCTCGCATCTCGTCCTACACATCCCCGTCAAGTTCAACCTTCTCTCCTTCATCAAGTCCACGCTCTCCTCCTCTTTACCTCTCAAAGTACTCAAGTTAATTAAGCAAATCATATAGTACAAATCCTTATTTTTTAGTCCAATTTCTTGCCGGTTCGTCAACCTTGGGTCAGTCCTAGTTCGAGAAATAACAGTGAGTTCTTGAGCAAAAGAAATTTCGGGTAGCTGCTTTCCGGGCCTGTCCTACCCTAGCCAGAGCTCCGTTAGCCGGGTCCAGGGTACATGACGAGGATGTGGAGTTGGGCTTCTGCACCCCATATATATATAATATTATATATATACTATACTATATATACACAGCCGGCAATGCTCAAAAGATGAACCAATAATAGTAAACAAAATATATATATTATATATATATAATATATATATATAATATAAATATACTATATATATATATATTAATAATATAATATATATTATTTATTATATATATATATATAATATATATATATATATTGAATATATATATATATATTAATATATAATATATATATATATATTAGATATATATATATAAATATAAATATATATAATATATATATAATATAAATTGGAAAGCCTCAAACAAAAAAGGTAATAATTTTCGGGCTCAATATACATATATATATATATATATATATATATATATTTGGAAAGCCTCAATATACAAATAAAGATAAATAAATATATATATAATATATAATCTTATTATATATATATATTATATATATATATATATATAATATATAATATATATTATAATTATATATATAATATAATATACATATAATTATATAATATATATATATAATAATAATATATTATATATATTATATATATATTATAAATACTATTATAATATTATATTATAATTAATTATTATATATATATATATTATATAATATATACTATTATATAAAATTTGAAAGCCTTCAAACAAAAAAGTTAATAACTTTCGTGTCTCAATATAATATATATATATATTATATTATATATAATGTATAATATAATAATATAATCAATTGTCTTACTTATATTAATATATAATATATAACTATATATATATATAATAATAATATATATATATATAATATTATATATATAAGATAATATATATATTATAAATAATAGATATATATATATATATATACTATATATATATATATATTAATATAATATATATATTATAACTCTATATATTAATATATTAATAATATATAATATTATAATATATATATTTATTAATATATATATATATTAAAATATATTATAATATAATATATATATATATATATATTATATATATATTATATATATATATTATATTAATATATATATATATATTTATAATAAATATATATATATATCATATAAATATATATATTAATATATATAAATATATAATTATAAATATTATAATATATAATATATATATATTAATTAATATTTTATATATTGCAGTATATATATATATATTATATATATAATATATATATAGATATATATAATATATATATATAATATATAATATATATTATATATATTATAATATATATATATATAATATATAATATATATATTGATATTATATATATAATATATATATATACTTATATATATTATATATAATATAATATCATATATATTAATATATATATTTATATATATATTATATATATTATACATATATATTATAATATATATATGATATATATATTATATATATATAATATTAATATATTAATATATATATAATATATATATATATTATATATATTAATTAGTATATATACATAAGTTTATCGACATATATATATATATATATATATATATAATATAATATTAATTATATATAAATATAATTATAAATATTAATACATATACTATATATATATATATAATTAATATATATATATATTAATATATAATATATATATATATATTATATATATATATATTATATATATTCAAATAAACAGAAAGCAAAATAATAGTAATAATTTTGCTATATATATTACTTTAAACATCTGTGAAATTTATCCGGATTTTATTAAGTGCAATGTGAATGCAGATCGATTGAGAATTCATATATAGCGGGGGTTGGAAGGGGTATACGTCACTAAGTTCGATATATTTTTTCCAAAAAATAAAAAATACGTTTTTATAAAAAAATTTGTTAAAATCATCAATAAATTAATTCTTTTATAGTTAAAGTTTGAAATGTTTAAGGAAATAAATAAATTAAAAATACTCATATAAAATTTTTTTAAATTTTGTATGCTCAGAAAACGTGTTTAAAGATTAAAAAATCATGTTAGTAAAATAATTTTTGAACCATATCATCTCAAACTCCAAATATTTGACACTTGGTCTACAAAAGGTTGGCCATACCTGTCAATACTCTTAGTTATTCATTGCGCCTTACTAGAATTTTTTTTGATTAATTTAAAGAACCTTTCTTTCGCTTTTATTTAAAGTTTTGTTTGCAAAATAAATTTATATTTATCAATATTTTAGAATTATTTTACGGATCATTAAATCTGGACTAGCCATTACTAGGCTTGAAATGTTGCAGCGGCCTATTACCTACTTGTCTTTTCCCTATAATCATGACAATTGATTTATTTTATATTTCTTTTCTTCTTTCTCGCGCAGTTCATCATTATGTGGTCAGCATTTCTACTGGTAAAATCACACAGTCACAGTCACCTACTGGCGGGGTCATAACCTTTGAAGTAATTGGAAAAAAAGGAAAATTTAAAGATACATTGAAAATTAGTCAGTAAGCATGATTATTCTTTGTTATAAAATTTTATGTTTTTATTAACCGCAAATTGAAACAAATATTTTGTCTAAATAGTAATAGGAATTTTTTTTTAAAGGAAAAGGAAAAGCGAAATATATATATAAAGTTGCAGTTATAAATGGAAAAAAAGACAAAAGTTAAACAATATAACGAATGATCTTGGAGAACTAGTTTGTCAGTGTGATTCCTCTTTAAAAATAATAATAATAATAATAATAATAATAATAATAATAATAATAATAATAATAATAATAATAATAATAATAATAATAATAATAATAATAATAATAATGATAATAATAATAATAATAATAATAATAATAATAATAATAATAATAATAATAATAATAATAATAATAATAATAATAATAATAATAATAATAATAATAATAATAATAATAATAATAATAATAATAATAATTATTATTATTATTATTATTATTATTATTATTATTATTATTATTATTATTATTATTATTATTATTATTATTATTATTATTATTATTATTAATATTATTAATAATAATAATAATAATAATAATAATAATAATAATAATAATAATAATAATAATAATAATAATAATAATAATAATAATAATAATAATAATAATAATAATAATAATAATAATAATAATAATACCATTTACCATTTACTATTTACCATTTATTAAATTTGATTACAAACGCACACAGAGAAAAAAAATCAATCGTAAACTAAAATTCGATCAATCAAAGTATCATTCAATCAATGTAAATAGCAAATATATTTGATTTGCCATGATATTATTTCGAAAAAAACGTAAATAAATTGATAATTATAACTTTTAAATTAAATTTTAATCTTTAAATCAGGCTCATGAATTTAAATTAATACATAACTGTAAAGAAATGGAACTACTTCATATCGCGTACGAATTACTGATTTGCGACCCAACAATTGAATTTATATACAAGGCCTCCAAAACGCAGGTTTTCATTTAATTTGTATCAAAAATGGATGCCATGATTCGTCTTTATATACAAGTGTGTATTGTTGCGCCGTAGCTGCCATCTTTCTTTCATGTAAATTATTTAATCTTGCATATTCTGGTGTAAATGTCTTTATAAAAATAGTGAAAATAGACTATTACCACATATTCAACTGTTTCAGACGTGTTAACTGTGTTTCATGCAGTATAATAATAAAAATATATATTTTTTGGAAAAAATAGGCCTTATAATGGCAATATACTCGCATACTTTGTGTTTCATTATTTCTGCACCAAAATATTTTTACTGATTTGTTTATCTCGCCCAAGTTTATTCATTATGTAGTTGTTTTACAATGTTGTGTCATTAGAACAATAAAAATAAACAGACAGTAAGAAGCCACTTGGGCCTATCAAGATTGTCTCATGTCAAGCTAATAGAATCAATCACCAAACATGCTCATGCAAATCCACAAAGCACCCTAGGGCTTGCCAATAACTTACATAGTATACATGCCATAATTTTAAAAGCAATTAGTTTGTTTTCCCTTACTTCAAGTCTATAGGGTTAATATCATTTTCCACAAATAATTTTTTGTGGCAATGACCAAGAAAATTCTGCAATTAGTAACAGCTTACAGCCATACCTAACTTAATATCTCTTGGTCAGTAAAACTTAGGGTATATATATATATATATATATATATATATATATATATATATATATATATATATATATATATATATATATATATATATATATATATATATATATATATATATATATATATATATATATATATATATATATATATGGCCAGCATCCCGAATAGTTCAGGCATGTAACTAGAAAACTATAACATCTACAGGAAAATAAATAACATTTTTGATTTCAGGAATTAATTTCATCGAGGAAACTTAAAAAAAATTATTTTATTCTAATATTTATTAATAACTTCTTAAATATTAGTAATAGACCTAAAATAGTGCACGCTCTGATTGACCTTGAAACCTGCATTAGTCGAGAGCAAAAGTTGCCAAATACCGTTTTTTTAACGCTTTGGAGAAAATATTTTTTTTATATCCTTTTTAGGGGGTTCGAGCCAACAGAGGGACAGAGGGGGGACAAAGTCCCCCCCGTCGTCCCCCGGTAGTCCGAGAAACCCCGACTCTATCCATTGTTCTTGTTTACCCGTGGGTATTCGTCTGTTTTAAAAAAAAAATCAACATTTGGCACCTTTGCGTCCTAAGTCGGAGTAAGCAGCATCTTCGAATTGTCAAAAAACTGTAATATTTTCAACATTTTTAACAATTTTAATTTTTTAAAAAGCGTTATTTTTTTATTTTTATTTCCGCTGTAAAAATGTGTCCTGATTAATAATAAAATGATATTTATTTTCGTGTAGCTGTTATAGTTTTCTAGTCACATGCCTGAACTTTTCCGGGATGCTGACATATATATATATATATATATATATATATATATATATATATATATATATATATATATATATATATATATATATATATATATTATATATATATATATATATATATATATATATATATATATATATATATATATATATATATATATATATATATATATATATATATATATATATATACAACAATAACTACAACATATATATATATATATATATATATATATATATATATATATATATATATAATATCTTTCTAATAATATATATATATATATATACCCAAAATATATATAGTGGTGTGGCTCCAGGGCAGGGCAAGCCAGGCCAATCGCCCTGGGCCCCGCACCTTATAAGGGCCTCACACGCATGCAGAGGCTAACAGATTTAACGCCATGGTAATTGTTACCCAGAGGGTTGTCACCCCCAATTATAATGAAAATCACAGGATATACTCTAAAAAAATAAAATAATGAATAGTAAAAACGAAAATTGTCGCTCTTGTTAGGAAAAAAAACTACAGCCTCTCAAAGTTGTTAAAAATCCCCTAGGATTTTATAAAAAAAAAAAAAATTAAAAATTAAAAATCACAGGATATACTTTAAAAAAATAATAATGAAGAATAATGAAAATGAAAATCAGCAGTCTCTTTAGGGCCATCCTAGTTCAGGTTATGATAAGATTTGTTAATTCTACATAGATATTCTCTGTGTATACCTAACAAAACTTATCATAATTTGACTTAAGGGACCTGAAATGAGACCTACCCTGGATGTATCAATATTGAAGAGTCTATGGGAGTTTTAATAGCTTTGAGAGGATGTAGCTTATTTTCTTAAATAATTGACCAAACTTGCATACTTAACATAGTCATATAATAAAAAACAATTTATTGGGTAGCTAACTGTGCAAAATGATAATGATACAAAAATTTCAAGATTTTCTGGTTAAAAAAATTATTATTTTTTTTTTTTTAAAAGACAGTTGATATAAACCATGTCCATATATGATGATATATACCTATTTAGATTATAAAATTGCTAGCAATATATATATATATATATATATATATATATATATATATATATATATATATATATATATATATATATATATATATATATATATATATATATATATATATATATATAAAAATTCTATATCTATATATATATATATATATATATATATATATATATATATATGGTATTGTTCTATATTTGAATCAGTTCATATTTTCTGAAAAATTTTCTAAGTTCAGAAAAGTTAAGTTAAGTTAAGTTTTTTAAGAAAATTCTTTAGTGGCAAGCTTCTGGCATAATTCCAGAAGCTTGCCTGTAAATTTTCTTAAAAAAGTAACTTTATTTTAGAACCAGAAATTTTGAACTTAAATTTTTAGAAAATAGCAGAACTGATTCAAATATAGAGGCACTCCCATAACTATATATATATTTCTATTTGTATATATAAATATATATATGCTAACTTTTTATTTTTCTTCTTTATATATATATATATATATATATATATATATATATATATATATATATATATATATATATATATATATATATATATATACAGTTAGTAAAAAAATATATTTATTTATATATATAGTCAGACGGGGTAAAAAAAGGTTGGTGGGGTAAAAAAAAAAAACAAAACCCCTCCCCCCTTTCCTGAAAATATTTTTTTGAATTTTATGGGCTATTCTGGTAGCCCTTTTTATTATCTATAAAAATGCCAAAAGAAAATGGGCTGCTCTAAATTGACAGTAATCAGCGATAACAAATGTCGAACCCCAGTTAAAAAATGGCTACAAAACCTTTTTACAGTTTTTAAAACTTTTGCTACCATTTCAAATGTATTACATTTTTTTAACTTTTTTATTTGGTAGATACTACATATTGATGGAGGAACTTGGGCAAACTAATAATTTTTTTTGAAAATTATTGGATGTCCTTGAAAAAAAAATTTTTTTTTTACCCCATCAAATTTTCCAAAATGGGGTAAAAAAAACAGTTTTTTTTTTAACCTGGATGTGTTATTATTAAAGTGCATAAAAGTTGGAAAGTAGCTGAATGATGACAAGGCTAGAACAAAGGGGGGGTAGGGAGAAAAATGCTCATGAAAGTACCAGGGTTTGGGAGTCGGAGTCGGAGTCGGGGAGTCAGTAGTTTTGAAGAGAGTGGAGTCTGAGTCGGTAATTTTGAAGATGGTGGAATCGGAAATTTTGAAGGGGTGGGTCAGGTCAGTGGTACAAAAGAAGGCGGAGTCGAGGTCATGCAATTTTCAAAAGGGTGGAGTCGGAGTCGGTAATTTTGAAGAAGTCGGAGTCGGTAATTTTGAAGAGGGTGGAGTCGGAGTCGGAAAATTTTTGAACCGACTCCACTAGAAGAACTAGAACAAAGGGGGTATGGGTGAAAAACACTCAGGAAAGTACATGAGCACTCAGGAAAACGGCTAGAAGCATTGAAAGTAGCTTAGAAAGTAATATTTTTTTTTTGCCCCATCCCGTTTGTTTTTTTTTACTTGTTTCATATCGTCAAGAATTACTAGATTAATCTTAATTTTTGGATTTTAAGAAAAAATTTTTAATGCCTATTCCTTACTGCTATACCAGCATAATAACATGTATACCACTTAGCATTTCTATATGTCAAGTGTATGAGGAGAAAAACAAAAATTAAAATTTTTTTTTTTTTTCCTGTCTAGGCTTTATATATATATATATATATATATATATATATATATATATATATATATATATATATATATATATATATATATATATATATATATATATACTCTATATATATATATATATATATATATATATATATATATATATATATATATATATATATATATATATATATATATATAGTGGCGCCTGAGGTTTTGCGGGGCCCTGGGCGGCAATGACAGCACTGGGCTTTGCGTGGTCCTAGGCAGTTTTTCATAGAAAACATACACAAGTATATAAAGTATTAAAATCTGTACATTATATATATACCGGTAAAATGGGGGAAAATGGGTAATTTTTTGAAGATTTTTTTTTTTTTTGTTGAAGTGGCAAAAATCAGATATTTAAGTTAGACCCATGTTTAAATATTTATTTTCAAATTTAAAGCTTTGTAAATGTTATAGCATAACGAAAATATAAAAAATGTAAAGAAAAATATTTGTAGCAAATTTTTGAAAAATGCAATTTTCAAAAAAAAATTTTGGGGTAAAATGGGTACTTGTAAATTATGGGACTTACGATTGAACAGTAGTATTGATATTAATACTGAAAGGTAATATAACTGTTAAAGATATTATAAAATTAATTTGGGTCGAAAATAACATGTGTGAGCTATATTTTTTTACCATTGTTAAAATCAATTTTTTTCTAAAATTATTTATTTTGGTTTTAATTTTTTAAAACTAAAATCAAGTTATAACCATATTTAAATGTTTTTTTTTTCAAATTTAAACATTCATAAATGTTATGGCATAACAAAAATATAGAAAAATGTAAAAAAAAATATTTATAGTAAAATTTTGAAAAATGAGTGTCAAAAATGGAGTAATTTGCCCTTGAATAAAAATAAGTAATTGAAAATTATAATAATTACAATTGTACAGTATTATTTATTAATATTTCAAGTATATGAATAAAAATAATAATAGTAATAGTGGATAGGTAGGTAATAATATAATAATAATAAAAAACAACTTGTATACGGTACGGTACCGTATGTACAGTAATAATACCTATGGTACCTAAAAGAATAGTAAATAATACAGTACCAGTTATAATGCATGTGGATGGTTTGGGTATCATATATAGCTATATCATTAGTTTTGACTAAGCCAAATTGGCTAAGCATGGGGATGGTTTGGGTATCATATATATATCATTAGTTTTGACTAAGCCAAATTGGTGGATTTGTAATTACAGTAATTTAACAAGCCCTAAGGTGCTTTTGTGAATTTGCATAAGCATGTTTGGTTAGTGGGTTGACTGGGACAGTCTCGACAGGCCTGTGTGGCTTCTTACTGTCTCTATATTCTTAATGTCTTAGTAATAATAATAGAATACCTAATAATACCAGTTATAAAATAATAATAATAATAATAATAGGTACAGAAATAAAAAAACATTTGGTATTATTAGGGAAATTTTTTTGAGTTATAGTTGTCATTTATTTAATTTCAATTAAATACAAATATTGAATATAATATTTTTTCTAATCACTTGAATTATTAAAGCAAATACTTATATTATAAAATTACTCATTTTACCACAAATTACCCATTTTACCCAAAACCAATCACCATTAATATTTTACGAACTAAAAGGAATATGTGCAATTATTTACATCAAAACTCTTACTTTTACACTTTTGTATATGGTATTAGTCAGATTTTAATCCAAACTGAAAATTGGCCGAGATACAGACCTTAGTTTATTTTTGGAGTTTCTAAAAAATTATTTTCAGAACACGGGGGAAATTTTTTTGAGTTATATTTGTCACTTATTTAATTTAAATTAAATACAATTATTAAATATAATATTTTTTCTAACAAAAAAACCTCAATTGAAGTTCCTAATCACTTCAATTATTAAAAAAACTTATGTTAAAAAATTACCCGTTATACCCCATCATACCCGTTTTCCCCCATTTTACGGTATATATATATATATATATATATATATATATATATATATATATATATATATATATATATATATATATATATATATATATATATATATATATATATATATGGTAATTGTTGCCCAGAGGGCTGTCACCCCCAATTTTTATGAAAATCACAGGATATACTCTAAAAAAAAAGAATAATGAAGAATAGGGAAAACGAAAATCGTCGCTCTCTTTAAATGAACCAACTATAGACACCTGTGACATTGCCAACCACTAAAGTTTACCTAGTTGTTGATACCATTAACACATCTAGCAACAGAAACAAAGCAGTATACTTTCAAAGAAGTATAGTCAGATGAGGAATAGTGAAATAGAAATAGCTTTGTAAGTTGTAACTGATAATGCAGCCAATATTTCAAAAATGAGAACAAGGCTATTAAAAGATGAGAATTGCGACTTGATTTGCATTGTGGGTTCAGCTTAAATTTATTAATAAAATTTATTATTATTATTATTATTATTATTATTATTATTATTATTATTATTATTATTATTATTATTATTATTATTATTATTATTATTATTATTATTATTATTATTATTATTAACAACACAATATCTAAGCAGCTTTAGAAAAATAGAAGGCTCAACACTTGTGATCAAAGGAATTGAAAATTTAAAGAATGAATGACTTGCCATAACTCCAACTCATTATTAGGCCAGCATTATGCATCCCCATTACAGAGAAAATTATCTAAATTAGTGCAATTAATAAAATTGGGTGCAGAGTATTTGAGAACAAAGTAAATGTATGAAATGTATTTGTAGTAAATTTATGAAATTCTATTTTTAATATTTAAATATGCTTATAATAATAGATCACATAGCTATATCAGAAACTTAAAAAGATTACAAAAAAATCTTTTTTTTTAATATAAGATAAAAGGGTTCAGACTTCAGAGTGAAAGTTGTATCTGGCAAAAAAAAAAAAAAAAAAGAAAAGAAAAGAAAGAAATTGCCATCAATATTCAGCATTAGCCACAATTACTGTAGTGTTTTGGCTAACTCTATTATGAGGTGAAAGAGCTTGAAAATTATTATGTATTAACATATTTGCCCATTATGACATTACTATATATATATATATATATATATATATATATATATATATATATATATATATATATATATATATATATATATATATATATATATATATATATATATATATATATATATATATATATATAGGGACAGTCAAACCATCTAGGTTGTCTACATTTATGGCAACGTAGATCCATCTAAGTTTTGTTTAGGTATGTAGCATTGGTATAGGTAGGTCTTGGTTTAGTACCTTGCTAGTTCAGGTTATGGTAAGTTTTGTTAAGTATGCACATAGTAAACCTGTGTATACTTAACAAATCTTATCATAATTTGAACTAATAGGAACCTAAACCGAGACCTAACCTATATGGATTGTCTATGCTGTAGACTCTAACCTACCTTAGATAGGTCTGTTGCCATAATCATAGACCTAATCTAGATTGTTTGACTGACTCTAAATTGAATAGTTTAGCGTAAGCTATAGATATTTGCTACATTATTAATTAATGTTATAGGCCTTACAGAGACTTCCAATAACTTTTATTAATTATTTCGGTGCATTTCCAGTATTCTCATGAAAATTATGAAAATTGGTAGAAAAGCCAAGTGATTTTAAAAATGTTGAGTTTGAGTCATATTTTAAAATGATATAGCCAGCAAAAAAATATTCCTATTGCTCAGCCTTAATTAGAATTATAGTTATGTTAGAGACAAAGTTTATTTATTGAAATTATAAGGTGAAGGAGTTAAAAAATTATAAGAAAGTTAGAAATGAAATTATTCAGTCAATAAGTAAGGCAGAGAAAGGGCAGAAATAATATCAATAAAGACCAACAAGTTTTTAAAGTAAGATAAAACCTACAGGTTCAGATATGGTATTGGTTAATATTTTCAATGCTTATTTTGCATCAGTGTTTACTGAGGAAAGATTGGATAATATTATAGACTAATAGTTTGAGTAGGCTTGTAATAAGCAAGCTTACAGAATTGGAAATTCAGTTGAAAGAAATTAAACCTTTACTAGACCACAATGACATAGATAAACCTCCTGATGGTCTAGATAGTGGAATTCTAAAGGAAGGTAGTAGTAGTAGTACTGCAAAGGCTCTGTATTTGATTTATAAGTGATATGTAACATTTTTTAAAATACCAGGGGGTTGAAAAACTGCATATGATTTGCCTATTTATAAGTACATGCACACACGAACACACATTTTGTACCTATATATATATATATATATATATATATATATATATATATATATATATATATATATATATATATATATATATATATATATATATATATATATATATATATGTATATATATATATATATATATATATATATATATATATATATATATATATATATATATATATATATATATATATATATATATATATATATTTTTCAGGATTTGTAAAATTTTTAGGATTAATGAAAGTGTTTTAAAATACTTTGGGTAACTTACACATTTCATTCTTTGCATTCACCTTGGCATCTTGTACAAGAATAATTTTGGTTTTTAATAGCAATCATGAAAATGTTTTACTCTACATGACAGCTTTTACCAAAAGAATATAAGGTCAGTACAAATTTGTAAAATACATTTTTTCTATTTTAAAATTACTTACTAAAAAATTTGCTTGGAATGAATTATTTTTATAATAGTTAAAACAGTTATATAAATTAATATGGACAACAGATGTTTCAGGTTGTAGTATTTTTCCATATTATAACAACTACCCACCCTCCCACCCCTACTCTTCACAAAATATAATATAAATTGTTTAGAGAATAAAGCTTCTTCATTTAAATAAAAATTATTATTATTATTATTATTATTATTATTATTATTATTATTATTATTATTATTATTATTATTATTATTTCTGTTAGTACATTGGAATCGAAAGCAAAGAAAATGAAGTCATCTGGAAGCAATTCAAATTTTGAGAAATGGTTTGACATTCCGAATTATAAACCAGTGATGAATAGTGATGATGAAGATATAACCCTAATTGAGTCATAAATGTGAGAAGAATTGATAAAATGATGATTGAACGTTTTGGGGAGTTGTGTGGTGTGAAGAAGGGCGTAATTGACAGAATAAACAAGAGTGAATTATTAAGATGGTTTGGACTTTTTAAAAGGATGGATGATAGTCGGTTGGTTAAGAGGATGTATAGTGGTGAGTGTGCTGGGAATCGACCAGTTGGGAGACCGAAGAAAAGGTGTATTGAATCAGTAAATGTATGCGAGTTTGGCAGAGATTGCAAGAAAAGTACATAAAAGGAGTGGCTGGGTTTTGTGAGGGGTTGTGATTGTGAGACCTCTGGCCCAAGGAATTAACATAAAATTGACGGGATACCACGTGAAGCCCTTGCTTAGATTTTTTTTGTGATGAGCTGACCTCTAACTTAAGGGGATGGTAGGGAGAGGCTTTCCTTTCGACTTACGTCATGTTCATCTACTGCTTTTCTGTTTCCGGTGTGTGCATTACCAATTTTGGTAAAGGACGTAGATGATGATTATATATATATATATATATATATATATATATATAT
Source organism: Trachelipus rathkii (assembly GCA_015478945.1). Lineage (NCBI taxonomy): Eukaryota > Metazoa > Arthropoda > Malacostraca > Isopoda > Trachelipodidae > Trachelipus > Trachelipus rathkii. Next base: position 25,008 of record JABUQX010001948.1, on the reverse strand, counting down.
ATATATATATATATATATATATATATATATATATATATATATATATATATATATATATATATATATATATATATATATATATATATATATATATATATATATATATATATATATATATATATATATATATATATATAATATATATATATATCTTTGAAATATGTATAAATATATATATTTATAATAATAATAATATATATAATAATAAAAATAATATATAATTTACATATATTTAATAATAATAATAATAATATATACATACACAATTGTATCTTTTGAAAATAGCCAAGAAAGTCGTTTGGCGAAACTTGCAGCTCATGTGGCCATTTTACTCTCAGAAGATGCTAAATGGAGTGTTGATATTAAGGTATTATTATTATTATTATTATTATTATTATTATTATCTTTCTTTCTTTATCTTCCTTATATTTTCCCAAGAATGGGAGTAAGGTGCGTGAAGAGCATCGGAAAAGAAAATCAGTAGAAGAACATGACATAAGTCGAAAAGAAAGCCCAGCCTTACCGCCCCCTCAGTACCATTAATTAGTGGGAACTCATCGCAGTCAGAAAATCCACCCTAAAGCTTCATGGGACAGAGATGGACTCTCACTATGGTAGATCGTCAATGTAAGGGTTCATCCCTTGGCCCAGGTGGGTCACAACCATACCCCCTCACAATCCCCCGCCATTCAATCCTGTTATACACCTTTCTTCTCGCCTTTACCAAACTCACATTTCTCCCCTTCAAACATTCGTTTACGGACTCAATCCACTTTTTCTTCGGTCTCAAAGCCGGTCGGTTCCTAACACACTCGCCACTATACATCCGCTTAACCAACCGACTATCATTCATCCTTTCCATATGACCAAACCATCTCAACATACTTTCATTTATTCTCTCATTTACCCATTTCTTCACACCACACCACTCTCTAATAAGTTCATTCCTCACTTTATCAATTCTTCTCACACCTAGCACACCCCTAAGATTGTCCATCTGAACACATTGAACTTTAGATCTATACTTCTTATTCCAGACCATAGTCTCACTACTATACAATAACACAGGTAACAACATACCCTCATGTAAAACCTAGCACACTCAAGACTTAGTCCCTTTACATTCACCAACGATTTAATTGCACCAGCCACCTTCCTACCATTCACAACTTTCCTACTACACTCTGCATCATCCGTTCCCTTCTCATCCAACACATACCCCAAATATTTAAACTCAGACACTTGTTCCAGCTGCTCGCCATCTAACATAACTTCACACTGAGGACTGTCCTCACTCACAACCATAACCTTACTCTTATCTACGTTTACTTTCAGGCCCCTCCTTTTACATACCCTGCCAAATCTCTCTACCAATCTTCTCAAACTCTCTTCAGATTCACCACACAAAACCAAATCATCCGCATATAATAGATAGGGCACTCTCCACTCATCTCCATTCTCCATCATTCTAACACCATTTCCTGCCACCCCCACCTCTAATTCTTTCATAACCCCATCCATATACAAATTGAATAACCAAGGAGACATAACACAACCCTGTCTCACTCCGCTATTAATCCTAAACCAATCACCATTGACACCATTTATTCTTACACACGCTTCACTATCGTCATACATACTTTTGATTCCATTCAGAAGCCTACCACCAACACCATATATCACTAACACCTGCCATAGAGCTTCCCTATTAACCCTATCATACGCCTGTTGCAAATCCATAAAACCTAAATACAATTTATTCTTTTTCTCCTTAATTTTCTCAATCATTTGTTTCAATGTAAAGATTTGATCCACTCCTAAACGCACCTTGTTCTTCACCAATCAGTCCTTCAGTCACTCGACGCACTCTTTCGACCAAAATACCAGCATATATCTTCCCTACAACACTCAATAAACTATATATAATTTCTATATATAATTTCTACAGTTCCCCTTATCTCCCTTACCCTTATATAAGGGTACTATTACTGCTCTCCTCCAATCCCTTGGAACTATACCCTCCATAAACGCTTTATTACACAACTTCCAAATCCAATCAATCACCATCTCGCCTCCGTTCTTGATCATTTCACCAGTAATTTCATCTATACCTGCAGATTTACCATTTTCAACTTTCTCACTCTACCCATTACCTCCTCCTTGCTAATAACCTCATCCCCCAAAATACCTATTCCTTCTTGCACCATCAAACCCACACACATTTCACTATCACCTCTTCATTACAGCCAATGTTATGCAGATTTTCGAAGTGTTCTCTCCACACTCCCCTCACATCCATTTCATCAGTTACAAAAGCACCATCCCTATTCATTATTCTAAGCAGATTCCCCTTATTCTCATTCTTAACCTTTCGTTCTTAATTCTAGAAGAGCTTCCTATTCCCTTGTAAGTCCCATTCATCCTCCTTCCAAACTGTTCATTTACCTCTTGTTTTCTCCTACGTATGCACCTTTTAGTATTTCTTTTTTCCTCCTTATATAATTCCAAGCATCTTTCTTTTGAAACTTCATCATTTGCTTTTAGTACATTTACAAGGTGTATACCAACAGGGAAAACACAGGGAAAATGAAAAGTGTGCAGGGAAAACACAGGGAAAATAAAATTATCCAATTTATATCAGGCATCATTTTTGCCTTAACAACACATATTGACTTCAAAATTATCTTAAAAAGGGAGATCTTAAGGAAGCTCAGTTGGCTCAAGGGATGTTAGAAAAGTGTTTTGTCTTTGAAGGAGGAGGAAAGTAAAGAGCACAAGAATATCATTCATGATTCTCCTCTTCCTAGTACTTAGAATTTAAATTGTTGATAAGTCCAATATGGAGTAAAATTAAGTAAAAAATTTATATATCGACTTTTTCTTAGCCTAAGAATTTATACTTCTTGAGTTATTGAATCTTTATAATATTATTTTTATTAAAATTTATTCATCTGCAGTATCAGCGCATTTAACTAATTTCTCTTTTTTATTTTACAGAATTGAATTAATTTGTATTATATAATATTTAAATATTAGAATAAAATGGCAAAAAACTATTATAAAGCCAGTTTTAATTTACAATGGCTGGACTCCACTTTGCATCCAGAAGGGTCAAAATAGCTCAGAGAATCAAAATCGGAACATTACGCTTTGTGCATCTATTGCAAGAAAGAATTTTGCCTTTCCAATATGGCAACAAGATCCATTAAAAGTCATGCAAGTAGCAAGAAACACCAAAGCATCACTAAATGCTTAAAATCCAGCTCGCCGGACATGATGAACAATTTTGTTAAGCAAAGTACTGGGTACTGTTCAATTAATTCTAAACAGTTGCAAACAAATAATTCTGCATCAAGTTCTTGTTCTTAGGGAGCCTCAGTTGGTTCTACCTTGGATGTCTCTTTTAGCAAGGCAAAAGATGTTCAGAAAGCTGAAATAATGTGGTGTTTGACTGTTAATCAAGCTCATATTTCCAATAGAGCTTCTGATTGTTGCCAAAAACAATTTAGTAAGATGTTTCCTGATTCGCAGATAGCTCAGTCCTTTGGTGTGAGCAAAGATAAACTTTCCTATTTATGTGTATTTGGTTTAGCTCCTTACTTTACTTTAAAAAAAAAAAAAAAAAAAAAGGATTTCTATTGAAGTTTCAACGTAAAGACCAATTGACACCCTTCTTGTATGATGATCTCAGTCACTTAGTTAAAACTTTAATGAAAAGAATTCTAAAACCGAACATTTATTGTTCAGAGGTCAAAGTTTTAATAAAAATTAACTTTAAAGATAAAAAAAAAAATCATAAATGCAGAAAATATGGACCTGTATCATACAGCAAAAGAGGGAATTAGGAATGCACCTCGAAGACTGCAAACTCCAGAAATTTTAAAATTTAGAGAAGATTGTATGTAATTCTTGCAAGTACTTATCCAGAAGTTAGTAGAAAGAAGTCCTCTTAAATATTCCATCACAAAGGCATTAAGTTGTTTGTCACCGAAGGTAATGCTTTCTAATAACTCTGAAAGAATTAATATATGTGTTGAAAAATTCATTGATATCAAGCGAATTGATGGTTCGACGGCTGATATAATCAAAGAGGATTATGAACTTTTGATATCTAATTCCTTTGTCCTTGAACTTCTGAAAAATTTTGATGAGGAAGATAGACTCGATCAACTTTTCATTGAAATTTTAAAAAATGTAAACGTTCAAAAAGAAACAAAAAACTTTGTAACACTGATTCTTTCTTTATTTCATGGGAATGCTTCTGTAGAGAGAGGTTTCTCGACAAACAGACATTGTCTACAAGAAAATTTGTGTGAAGAGTCAGTTGTTGCTAAAAGAGTTATTGCTGAAGAAATGAAAAATACTGGAGGGGTTGATTATTGTATTACAAATGAGATGATGTCATACTGCCGCAATGCTTCTTCAGAGTATAAAACATACTTAAAAAGAAAACTGTGCCAAAGAAGCAAAAACTCTGGAAGGTGCAAAAAAAAAAAATAAAAAAAAAAAAAAATAAGGAAATTAGCAGCTGAGATTAAAGAGGCTGAAGAAGTTAAGAGAAATATTGTCAAAGAGACAAAAAACAACTTCATATTTTAGAAGAGAAAATAGCTTTTCTTAAACAGTCATAAACTTTTTTTTTTAAGATTAATGTACTTATTTAGTAGGTTTAGTTTAGAATTAAATAATTTTATTTGTTTTAGAGAAAAGGAAAAATATTTTTATTTCATTTTAGAGAAAAGAAAATGTGCAAATGTTTTTATATTTTTGTGTACCTTTGTTTTTGTAATTTTTATTTTGAATAAAGTAAAAGAAAAGGGAAAAATGAAAGCAAAAGCAGGGACCTGGTAAACATATTTGGCAGATATTTAGAAAATTAATTGAGATTGTGTTTATAACTTTAGTTATATAAATAATTTTGGAAGTCTTTAAAAAATTTTCAATGCAAATATAAATTTCACTTGTAAAATGTCAAATTGTATGATGTCGTTTAAATTTGTGAAAGCTGGCCAAGAAAATTTGTTTACTGGGATGGTTAGAGGGTGGGCTCTGGAGGGCTTTCATTTTTTCACCTTTCCTTATTGATAACAAAGAAAAAATGATGTTTTTTATCATTTATTTTAGTCCAGGGAAAATTTTGGAAGAACAGGGAAAACACAGGGAATTTGAAAATTTCAACTTGGTATACACCTTGATTTAATCACTATTCTTTTTACTTTTAACCGCTTGCATCACCTCTTCATTCCACCACTCACTGTTAACATTCTTACTTCCTACTTTAGCACATCCACATACTTCTTTTGCACTGCTAACAACTACTTCCTTCATTTGCTCCCAGATTTGTTCAGTTTCAACTTGTTCACATTCTGATTTACTTGCGAGCGTTCTTACATACTTATCCTTATTACCTTGTTCATTTCACTCTTAATTTTACCTACTTCCTTCCATATCACCTTCCTCTCCATCCAAGCCCCCACTAACTTAATTTTACATAGAACAACATAATGATCCGATAATCCCATTCCTAAACCCCTCACTGATTTAACATCCAACACATACTTCAACATCTCCTTCACCAACACAAAATCAATCATACTTTTCACTTCGATACCATCTCTACCTACACCAACTCTAGTATACTTATGGATACTCTTGTGTTTAAAGAAAGTATTACTTACACACATACCTCTCTCCTCCAGAAATCAATCACCTTCCTACCATTCTCATTTTCTCCCGACACCCCAAAACCACCTGTTATACCATCCTTTTTTTGATCATATATATATATATATATATAAATAGACACTATCAATCTGAAGCTTCTACTCACCCCATCCAAAACATCATTCAGATTATCCCAAAAAATCGTACTCTCTTCAAAGTTTCCCTCAGATGGACCATACGTCACAACCACACATACCTTGACCTTCTCAAACTTAAATTTAACCATTAGAATTCTAGGACTCACACACACAAAGTCTACCATAGCTCTATCCCACAAGTCACTCATCAAAATTGCAACTCCTTCTCTCCCCCTCTCATTCCTTTCCACACCAGCACACACATTTCACACCACACCACTCATTTTCACCGTTTCCTTTCATCTTTGTTTCCGTCACAGCGAGCAAATCAAATTTGCCCTTTCTAAATACATCCATCACCTCTCTTCTCTTCTCCTCAACATTTATTCCTCTGACATTCCATGTACCCATACGATTCATACAATTTCGCCGAAAATTAGACGGCCGTTTACGGCGATCACGACCATCTCCGAGGCATGCATTAGCATTCCTAGCAAGAGATAGGTGGTAGTGGGCAGCCAACCCAACTACCCCCGTCCCTTAGTCGGCTTCTACGACACGCAGGACATACGATGTGGGCAATTCTTTCTCCCCCACACATAGGGATATGAGTAGTAGGGATGTCTGTAAGGTGTTATCTAGAAGAGGGGTGTGTACTTTAAGTATGTGTATATGATATGTGGATAAATGGTGGTCAGTAATATGTTGCCTGGAGGATAAGTGTGTGAAGAATATGAACGCAAAAGAGAAAGACGCACCATTAAAATGGGAGGTAATTTCATCGCTTTGAGTATGCGTGTACTCTCCTCTATATATATATATATATATATATATATATATATATATATATATATATATATATATATATATATATATATATATATATATATATATATATATATATATATATATATATATATATATATATATATATATATATATATTCCAAAAGGAAAAGGTTTTCCAACATCGTCGTCGAACTCTTGAGGAATTGAAGGAAAGGATCCGAGAGGAAATCGACGGAATTCACCCTGAGATGGCACGGAGAGTCATGGAGAACTTCCAGGAACGATCTATGATCCACCATGTTTAACTGAAAACTTTCATATATATATTTCAAATAAAGTTATTTGCAAGGAATAACATAGTTTTTATTAACCTTTTTTTCTAATTTTTACATTTTTATTTTTAATGTTTAAATGAGTATTTCGTAAATAAGGTATGTTGCTGATTATTTAAAATAAAAGGTGTATTATATATGTATGAACATCATTATACAATATCTCATTGTTAAAAGAAATGACGCTTATTATGTTTGTTCCGTAAAGCATATATCTCTTGTCTATCAAGAATTGCCCCCCCCAAAAAAAAAATTTGCAATAATATAAGTGCCTCTTTTTAATATTTATTGTTCTATTCTATGTCTGGTAGCATTGTCATTCCCTTTTAAAAACTATTAAAGATTGATACCGTATTGTTTATTTGTCAATTCACAATTTTCATTTCTTTGCTAGTGTTAGGCTAAATATGTGCAACAAATTTTATGCAAATTATTTAATAATGAAATCATTTTATTCTGTGATTTTATTCACTTTTGAAATTTTTTTAATTAATATTATATAATATTGTCAATATTTTCAAATATTATTGCCTTAAAATTAGGGATGTGCCAAAGTATTGGTATTGGCCATTTTTCCGGGTATTGGTATTGGCTCCCAAAGGGTATTGACATTTAGCACAGGTATTGGTATTAGTAAATGTGTCAATACTGTTCCAGTTATTAAATTGTTAGACAGTAACAATATGTTATTAATGCTCTTGAAACTATTCGAGAGAAGTTTATAAAATAAGAAATAGGTGGTCTTTTTCATACCTAAAAAAATTACAATATAACAAATTAATAGGAAGTATTGGTATTTGCTGAAATTCCAGTATTGGTATTGGCAGTAGCATCAATGAGAGTATTGGTATTGGCCAAAGATTCAGTTCTGGCACATCAATACTTAAAATATTTACAATTTTTGTATAACATTAAATGCGAGAGGTTTTATAATTTTCTTTTTTCATTTTCGTTATAAGTATGTATCATGATAATATAATATTTTATATCTTTGCCACCATTATTAATTAGCTTAAAACAATTTCAAATTCTTATGAAAACTAAATACAATAGGTAATATGTTTTTCTTTGTCATTATTTACTAATATGGCAAAGTAAAACTCATTACCTACATATATCTATATAGATATATGTAGGTAATGAGTTTTACTTTGCCATATTAGTAAATAATGACGAAGTAAAACATATTAACTATTGCATTTGAAATTGTTTTAAGCTAATTAATAATGGTGGCAAAGATATAAAATATTATATTATGTTGATATAAAAAATTATATCTTAATGATTGAAAGCTTTGATTGAAAGGCTTTGATTGAAAATTGATGTAAAATTTTCGCTCCTGAGAGGAACCGGGGGTGATTGGAAAATTTATATCAAGTTGATAGAAATTTTTTTTTCTGTGTTGTAATGAGAGGAGTATATGTGTAATTATAATATATATATATATATATATATATATATATATATATATATATATATATATATATATATATATATATATATATATATATATATATATATATATATATATATATATATATATATATATGATAAGTTTTGTGTTTGTTTTATTTCTTAGGTTTGTCTGTGAGAGATGTCCTATGTCCTCTTGTGTCCTTTCCTTGTGAAGAGAAGATGAGGAAACGGAGAGAGATATGTGGTTTTCCTGAAAGGTTATGGTGTCGACCAAGTCGACAGTGAAACAAACCATGGGTTTCCTTGTTATTCGTTTATTATATTGTGTTATTTTTCATTTACAGTAATTTGTATAGTAATGTAACGTAATCATTGAGAACATTTGGTATCTAGTGCTTGTGATTTAGTGCGGAAGTGAGAAGTAATCAAGTAACTTTGTATTGTGGTTACTTATGTATTGTGGTTACCTTAAGTAAAGACGTTCTCTGGAAGTGGTAACTTACGTACTCCTGCTTTTAGTCAGTAAGAGGGTTCACCTTCAGAGACTGACAACCTATTTTGTGCGTGGGTTAGTTGCTTAAGAGTGTGGGTGCCACAAATAATTTATATAGTAATAATTCATAATAAGTATCAAAAGAATAATTAGTAACACAAAAGAACTTTTTCTTTATGTCACTTGGATATACCGATCAACAAGGGAGACCACTGGTGAGTTGTAAACTTTGTGTATTTGTGAGCAGCCTTATACTTATTGATTTTTATCAGTGGTAGCAGAGCGTAGTTACGCTTCGGCTCTGGTAGTGTTGTGTGTGTAAAGTAGGAGTGAGGGGTAGCGAGTATCTTGTTGATTGGGTATTCTCAGTGTGTGTGTAGTGGTTAAAAATGGGAAAGGAAGACGGTGGTAGTAATACTAGTGGTGATAAGAGTCAATAGAAGGTTGAAGTGGTGGTTGAAAGGAGAGCACGTAGAGGGTGTCCGGAGTTTAAAGGTGATGTAAACGTGGAAGAGTATGAGGTGTGGAGAAGTAAGGTTGATTTGTGGTCATGAGTTTAATCTGCCAGCCGGTGGATTTTGTGTAGTTTGGGATCTAAAGCGTGAATGTGTGTGGATGATTAAATTGGAAAAGGAGTTAGGTGGGAAGGGTGGATGCTGTCAGTGAAGATTAGTTGCAAATTACCCAGAAAAGAAAACAACGTGATCGATGTGACAAGTTGTGTAATAGGTATGAGGTGATTGAGAGAAGGTGTAAGATTACTGCAAGAGTCAATTTAGATGATGAAATGAGATGTGTTCATTTACTTGAGGGAGACATGAAGTGTGTTCATTTACTTGAGGGAGACATGAAGTGTGTTCATTTACTTGAGGGAGACATGAAGTGTGTTCATTTACTTGAGGGAGACATGAAGTGTGTTCATTTACTTGAGGGAGACATGAAGTGTGTTCATTTACTTGAGGGAGACATGAAGTGTGTTCATTTACTTGAGGGAGACATGAAGTGTGTTCATTTACTTGAGGGAGACATGAAGTCTTGAGGGAGACATAAGAGATAGAAGAGGATACAGAGGGTGATGGGAAAGACCCAGAGGAAGAAAGGATTAGAAGTTACGAAAAAAGTCAAGAATGTGGGTTCATCACCAGGATGAACAGGGATTACTAGTTGGGAGCGTACCATCTGCCTCAAGTTTATTCTGGATAGAAAATTTGAAGGCAAGTTTAGAGGCCGTCTTGAGAACTAGAAGGAAGCCATTGTCAGTGGTGAACATTGAAATTGCCTAAAATAATAATTTCAGAGGAAGGAGAAAAAGAAGAAGAAGAGAACGTGTTATTCTCTTTTGGAATTTAAGATAGTCAGTAGAGTTAGAAGATAAATGAAGAAAACAAATATATTTAGTAGTAGTAGTAGATTGGCAAGAAAGGCTGAACCGGTTACAAGATGCACAATTCAGAAGAATCTAAAGTAGAAACATAAGAACGAGTAACAACAATATCTTTGTGCACATTTTTCACAACTACCTATCAGCTTTGGATAAAAAATTTAGGATAGAAACAGAAGTGGAAAAGGAAAAAATAGGGTTTGGTGTCAGAGCACTCGAGAACCTGAGTTTCGGTCAAGAACAAGAGGTGTGAGATTTAGAAGAAGAGAGGGTGTTCAACAAAGTGGATATTAGAAAAAGTTTATAAATAAAATGAGTAAAATCACTATTTTCTACAACATTCGCTGCGAATGTTGTATACGCGTTTTTTTTAGAAGAGTAATGCTACTTGTTCCAATAATTCAATCTAATATAGCCGTCTTTTCAATGAGAACAAATTCGACTGAAAATCTAAATAAATAGGTAATTACATGAAATTCAAAGCTTAATAAGATTGAAACTATAAATAAGAATATAATATAGCGTTTATAATATCTTAAATAACTAAATTTTAACTCAGAATAGTAATTAAATGAGAAAACTTGAAAAAAACAAACTATTGTAAGGAAAGCATAATAAAGGCGTATATGTGAAGTAAATAATAAAAATAATTAAATTAAAATATGATGAATAAATGAAAAGACAAATAATAAGAATAATAAATTAACAAAATCAAATTATTCTTTAAATGTTCAACTCTTTATTATTATTACTTCGATAGCTACTATATTGAAATGAAAAGCAATCAAAATCAACTTTTAACATTATTATTAATGAAAGTCTCTTATCAAAATTTTTATTGGATGATTTAATATCTTATTTTAATAATTAATTAGTTATTATTATATTGATACGATAACGAAAATTCTAAATCTTCAATATCGATTTATTTAAAAAAAAAAAAATTATATAATGTCTTTCTGTAATGCCTTAAGATTTTCATATGTTATCGTGATTAAATAATACAAAAATCTTAATTTTATATATATATTATATATATATATATATATATATTTTATATATATTTTATATATATATATATATATATATATAATATATATATATATATATATATATATATATATATATATATATAATATAAATATATATATATATATATTATATATATATATATATATAATATATATATATTTTCTTCTTTCTTCACCTTCCTCTTTTCCCCAAGATTAGGGGTAAGGTGCTGTACAAGCATCGGAAAAAGAAAAGCAGTAGGCAGAACATGACAAAACGTCGAAAAGAAAGCCAGCCTTACCGCCCCCTCTGTACCATTAATTAGTGAGAGCTTCGTCACAGACAGAAAATCCACCCTAGAGCATCATTGGACCGCGACGGACCCTCACTTATGGTAAATCGTCAGTGTAGGGTTCATCCCCTGCCCAGGTGGGCCACAAACCATGCCCCCATACAAAACCCCCGCCATTCTCTCCTATCATGCACCTTTATTCTCGCCTCTGCCAAACTTCACACATTTCTCTCTTCAGACATTCGTTTCACCGACTCAATCCACTTCCTCTTCCGTTCTCCCAACCGGTCGGTTCCCCAACACACTCTCCACTATAAATCCGCCTAACCAACCGGCTATCATTCATCCTTTCCACATGACCAAACCATCCTAACGTATTTCCATTTATTCTCTCATTTACCCTCTTCTTCACCACCCACAACTCTCTAATACGTTCATTCCTCACTTTATTAATTCTTTTCCCACCTAGCCATGCCCCTTAAGATTGTCCATCTGAACACATTAAACTTAGATCTATACTTCTTATATCCAGACCATAGTCTCACTACCATACCATTAACCACAGGTAACAACATACCCTTCATGTAAGACTCAGCGCACTCAAGACTTAGCTCGCCTTTACATTCACCAACGATTTAATTGCACCAGCACCTTCCTGCCATTCAACTTTTCCTACTACCACTCTGCATCATCCGTTTCCCTTCTCATCCAAACACATACCCTAAATATTTAAACTCAACACTTGTTCAGCGGCTCATCATCTAACATAACTTTACACACTGTGGACTGTTCCTCACTCACAACCATAAACCTTACTCTTATCTACGTTTTACTTTCAAACCCCCTCCTTTTATATACCCTGCAAATCTCTCTAACCAATCCTCTCAAACTCTCTTTCAGATTCGCCACACAAAACCAAATCATTCCCATATAATAGGTTAGGGCACCCTCCACTCCTCTTCATTCTCCATCATTCTAACACCAATTTCCTGCCAATCCCCACCTCGAATTTCTTTCATAACCCTCATCCATATACACATTGAATAACCAAGGAGACATAACACAACCCTGTCTTACCCCGCCTATTAATCCTAAACCAATCCCCATTGAACACCATTTATCTTACACACGCTTCACTACGTCATACATACTTTTGATTCCATTCAGAAGCCTACCACCAAACACCATATATCACTAACACCTGCCATAAAGCTTCCCTATTAACCCTATATCATACGCCTGTTGTAAATCCATAAAACCTAAATATAATTATTCTTCTTCTCCCTCATTTTCTCAATCATTTGTTTCAATGTAAAGATTTGATCCCACATCCTCTACACTTCCTAAACGCACCTTGTTCTTCACCACTGTCCCTCAGTCACTCGACGCACTCTTTCAACCAAAATACCAGCATAAATCTTTCCCTACAACACCTCAATAAACTTATTCCCCTATAATTTTACCATTCCCCTTTTCTCCCTTACCCTATATAAGGGTACTTTACCGCTCTCCTCCAATCCTTGGAACTTATACCCTCCATAAACGCTTTAAGTTACACAACTTCCAAATTCCAATCAATCACCATCTCGCTCCCTTCTTGATCATTTCACTAGTAATTTCATCTAAACCTGCAGATTTTACCATTCTTCAACTTTCTCACTTACCCATTACCTCCTCCTTTATATAAAAACCTCATCCCCAAAATACCTTATCCTCTTACACCATCAAAACCACACACATTCACTAACACCTCATCATTTCTGTTAATATTGTGCAGATTTTCGAAGGTTCTTTCCACACTCCCCTCACATCCATTTCATCAGTTACAAAAGGCACCATTCCCTATTCATTATTCTAAGCAGATTCCCTTTATTCACATTTCTTAACCTTTCGCGCTTCCTTTCCAGAAGAGCTTCCTATTCCTTGGATGTCCTCATTCATCCTCTTCCAAACTGTTCATTACTCTTGTTTTCTCTACGTATGCACCTTTTAGTATCTTTTTTCCTCCTTATATTATTCCAAGCATCCTTTCTTTTGAAATTTCATCATTTGCTTTTAGTACATGCAACACGCTTCTTTTTTACCTTAACCGCTTCATCACCTCTTCATTCCACACTTCGCTGTTAACATTCTTTACTTCCTACTTTAGCACATCCACACACTCCTTTGCACTACTAACAATTGCTTCCTTCATTTGCCCCCAGATTTGTTCAGTATCAACTTGTTCACATTCAACGATTTACTAGCGAGCGCCTCTTACAATACTTATCCTTATTTTCTTGCTCACTTAACTTCTCCACTCTTAATTTACCTACTTCCTTTCGTATCACCTTCCTCTCCACAAGGCCCCACTTAACTTAATTTTACATAGACAACATAATGATCGATATCCCATTCCTAAACCCCTCACTGATTAAACATCCAACACATACTTAAAACATCTCCTTCTTCACCAACACAAAATTAATCCATACTTTTCACTTCGAATTACCATCTCGTACCTACCACCACTCTAGTATTACTTATGGATTACTCTTGTGTTTAAAGAAAGTATTACTTACACACATACCTCTCTTCTCACAGAAATCAATCACCTTCCTACCATTCTCATTTTCTCCCGCCACCCCAAAACCACCTGTTATACCATCCCTTTTTTGATCACTATCCAACCATTCAGGTCCCCCAACACTATCAATCTGAAGCCCCTACTTACCCATCCAGAGCATCATTCAAATTATCCCAAAATATCGTACCAACGTTTCCCTCAGAGGGACCATACGTCACAACCACACACACACACACACAATATAAATTATATAAAGTATATATATATATATATATATATATTATATATATATATATATATATATATATATATATATATTATATATATTAATATATATATATATATATAATATATATATATATATATATTATATATATATATAAATATATATAGACTGGTTTTAATTACAGTAGTTAAGGTTAAACTGCATGTTATAGCTATAACAAGCTATTAAAGCTTGAAGTGTGAGTTAGCATATGTACTTGCCTATAGTTTTTTTGTTTTATTTTTTAGTTGTAGACTTTGGGTATACTATGTAAGTTATTGACGAGCCCTAGGGTGCTTTGTGGATTTGAGCATGTTTGTTTGATTGCGTTTCTATTGGATTGACTGGGACCAGTCTCGTTAGGCCCATGCGGCTTATTACTGTCTCTATATTTCTAATGTTCAATATTACAATCCAGTATTCAGAAATTAGAAACCATACAAAATAAAGCTCACAGATAATAATGTACTGCCTTCCTTCCACCCATCCATCCATTATCTATTAACTGAAACAGAAATTCAACCTTTAAAAGCCCATCTTGACATGATAGGCTATCAATTATACAGTTAAATCACCTTCATTTGATCAGAGTTAAACCAGCATTATACTATTCTAACCTAACCTACATATACAACACTCCCCTTCCCCCCCCCCCCCCCACCCCTCCATACTCCCATTATTAACCACATATTTACTCCGTTAACTTTAAGAGCGATCTCCGCATACCCAAATAACTCTGTACTTCAAGCACGTCCACCTGAAATATACCCCACAGGACAAAGCTTGGATGGTCAATCCCTCGTAATGCTGCCACGTCTCCGCTCCGATCAACATCCACCCCTTCAAGAACATAAATTCAAAATTAATTAAGCACCCTCCACTGTCAAAGATGTATTTTCCCAAACTAACGACGACACAAAACATCTCTTACTATACTGCCCTGACTTAACATACTTAACTTAAATACGATTATTCCGCCGGACTTCTGGGCCCGCCCTGCTGTGGTTTCACAATCTCTCGTGGTAGCCCGTTCTTGTATTCTTGTAGGAGGAGTGGGAGGCTACAAAGAAAGTAAAAGTGTATATATATATATATATATATATATATATGATATATATATATATATATATAATATATAATATTATATATTAAATATTTTAATATGTGTATATGTAAATATATATATTATATTATCATATATTATATATATATATATATATATATATATATATATTCTTTCTTTTTTCTTCTTCTTTCTTCACCTTCCTCTTTGCCCCAAGATTGGGGGTAAGGTGCTGTACAAGCATCGGAAAAGAAAAGCAGTAGGAGAACATGACAAACGTCGAAAAGAAAGCCCAGCCTTACCGCCCCCTCTGTACCATTAATTAGTGAGAGCTCGTCACAGACAGAAAAATCCACCCTAGAGCATCATGGGACCGGACGGACCCTCACTATGGTAAATCGTCAATGTAAGGGTTCATCCCCTGGCCCAGGTGGGCCACAACCATGCCCCCATACAAAACCCCGCCATTCTCTCCTATCATGCACCTTTATTCTCGCCTCTGCCAAACTCACATTTATCTCCTTCAGACATTCGTTCACCGACTCAATCCACTTTCTTCTTCGGTCTCCCAGCCGTCGGTTCCCAACACCACTCACCACTATAATCCGCCTTAACCAACCTACACATTCATCCTTTCCACATGACCAAACCATCTCAACATACTTTCATTTATTCTCTCAATTACCCCTTTCTTCACACCACACCACTCTCTAATACGTTCATTCCTCTCTTTATCAATTCTTCTCACACCTAGCACACCCCTTAAGATTGTCCATCTGAACACATTGAACTTTAGATTCTATACTTCTTATTCCAGACCATAAGTCTCACTACCTATACAATTAACACAGGTAACAACAATACCTCATGTAAGACCCTAGCACACTCAGACTTAGTCCCTTTGCATTTCACCAACGATTTAATTGCAACCAGCCACCTTCCGCCATTCACAACTTTCTACTACACTCTGCATCGGTCCGTTCCCTTCTCATCCAACATATACCCTAAATATTTAAACTCAGACACTTGTTTCTAGCTGCTCACCATCTAACATAACTTCACACTGAGGAGTGTCTCACTCACAACCATAACCTTTACTCTTATCCCACGTTTACTTTCAAGCCCCTCCTTTCACACACCCTGCCAAATCTCTCTATCAATCCTCTTCAAAACTCTCTTCAGATTCGGCACACAGAACCAAATCATCCGCGCATATAACAAGTAGGGCACCCTCCACTAACTCCATTCTCCACCATTCAACACCATTCCTGCCATCCCCACCTCAAATTCTTTCATAACCCCATCCATATAACAATTGAACAACCAAGGAACATAACACAACCCTGTCTTACTCCGCTATTAATCCTAAACCAATCACCATTTGACACCATTTATTCTTACACACGCTTCACTATTCTTTCATACATACTTTTTGATTCCATTCAGAAGCCTACCACCAACCACCATATATATCACTAACACCTGCCATTAACCTTCCCTATATTAATCCATTCATACGCCTGTTGCAAATCCATGAAAACCTAAATACAATTTATTTTCTTCTCCCTCATTTTCTCAATCATTTGTTTCAATTGTAAAGATTTTGATCCACACACCTCTACCACTTCCTAAACGCACCTTGTTCTTCACCAAATCAGTCCCTCAGTCACTCGACGCACTCTTTCGACCAAAATTTACCAGCATATACCTTCCCTACAACACTCAATAAACTTATTTCCCTATAATTTCTACAGTTCCCCTTTTTCTCCCTTACCCTTATACAAGGGTACTATTACCGCTTCTCCTCCAATCCCTTGGAACTATACCCTCCATAAACGCCTTTATTTACACAACTTCCAAATCCCAATCAATTCACCACTCGCCTCCGCTCTTGATCATTTCACTAGTAATCTCATCTATACCTGCAGATTTACCATAACCTCATCCCCAAAATACCTATTCCTTCTTGCACCATCAAAACCGCACACATTCACTAACACCTCATCATTTCTGTTTAATATTGTGCAGATTTTCAAGTGTTCTTTCCACACTCCCCTCACATCCATTTCATCAGATTACAAAAGCACCATCCCATTCATTATTCTAAGCAGATTCCCTTATTCTCATTTTAACCTTTTGGCGCTTCCTTCCAGAAGAGCTTCCTATTTTCTTGTATTTCCTCATTCATCCTCCTTCCAAACTGTTTCATTTACCCTCTTGTTTTCTCCTACGTATACACCTTTTAGTATTTTTTTTTCCTTCCTTATATAATTCAAGCATCTTTCTTTTGAATCTTCATCATTTGCTTTTAGTACATTCATTCAACCACGCTTCTTTTTAACCTTTAACCGCTTTCATCACCTCTTCATTCCACCATTCACTGTTAACATTCTTACTTCCTACTTTAGCACATCCACCCACTTCCTTTGCACTACTAATAAACACTTCCATCATTTGCCCCAGAATTTGCTCAGTATCAACTTGTTCACATTTCAACCGTTTTACTAGCGAGAGCTCTTACATATTATCCTTATTATCTTGCACACTTAACTTCTCATTCTTAATTTACCTACTTCCTTTCGTATTCACCCTTCCTCTCCATCCAAGCCCCCACTAACTTAATTTACATAGAACAACATAATATCCGATAATCCCATTCCTAAACCCCTAACTGATTTTAACATCCAACACATACTTTCAACATCTCCTTTCTCACCAACACTAAATCAATCAACGTTTTCACTTCGATACCATCCTACCTACCCCAACTCTCGTATACTTATGGAGAATCTTGTGTTTAAAAAAAGTATTTACTTACACATATACCTCTCTCTCATAGAAATCAAATCACCTTCCTACCATTCTCATTTTCTCCCGCCCACCCCAAAACCACCTGTTATACCATCCTTTTTGATCACCTATCCAACCTTTCGGCCCCCAAAACTATCAATCTGAAGCTTCCTACTCACCCCATCCAAAAATCATTCAGATTATCCCAAAAAATCGCTCTCTCTTCAACTTTTCCCTCAGATGGACCATACGTCACAAACCACACATACCTTGACCTTTCAAACTTAAATTTAACCATTAGAATTCTAGGACTCACACCCACCACAAAGTCTACCATAGCTTCATACCACAGGTCACTCATCCAATTGCAACTCCTTCTCTTCCACTCTCATTTCTTCCAGCACCAGCACGCACACATTTCACATCACACACTTAATTTCACCTTTTCCTTTCATCTTTGTTTTCCAGTCACAGCGAGCAAATCAAATTTGGCCCTTTTCTAAATACATCCATCACCTCCTCTCCTCTTTCTCCCTCAAACATTTTATTCTCTGACATTCCATGTACCCTTACGATTCATACAATTTCGCCGACAGATGAAAGTCGTTTACGGCGATCACGACCTTTCTCGAGGCCTGCATTAGCATTCCTGGCAAGAAATAGATGGTAGTAGGCAGCCAACCCAACTACCACCGCCCCTTAGTCGACTTCTACGACACGCAGGACATACGCTATGTGGGAAATTCTTTCTCCCCCGCACACAGGGATATGAGTAGTAGGGATGTCTGTAAGGTGTTATCTAGAAGTGGGGTGTGTACTTTAATCATGTGTATATGATATGTGGATAAATGGTGGTTAGTAATATGTTGCCTGGAGGATGAGTGTGTAAAGAATATGAACGCAAAAGAGAAGGCGCACCATTAAAAATGGGAGGTAATTTCATCGTTCGAGTATGCGTGTACTCTCCCTCATATATTCTTTCTTTCTTTCTTCACCTTCCTCTTTGCCCCAAGATTGGGGGTAAGGTGCTGTACAAGCATCGGAAAAGAAAAGCAGTAGGAGATCATGACAAAACGTCGAAGAAAGCCCAGCCTTACCGCCCCCTCTGTACCATTAATTAGTGAGAGCTCGTCACAGACAGAAAATCCACCCTAGAGCATCATGGGACCGCGACGGACCCTCACTATGGTAAATCGTCAATGTAAGGGTTCATCCCCTGGCCCAGGTGGGCCACAACCATGCCCCCATACAAAACCCCGCCATTCTCTCCTATCATGCACCTTTATTCTCGCCTCTGCCAAACTCACATTTCTCTCCTCAGCATTCGTTCACCGACTCAAATCCACTTTCTCTTTCGCGTCTCCAGCCCGGTCGGTTCCCCAAACACCACTCACACTTTACATCCGGCTTTAACCAACCTACTATCATTCATCCTTTCCACATGACCAAACCATCTCAACATACTTTCATTTATTCTCTCATTTACCCCTTTCTTCACACCACACCACTCTCTAATTACGTTTCATTCCTCTCTTTATTAATTCTTTCTCACACCTAGCACACCCCTAAGATTGTCCATCTGAACACATTGAACTTTAGATCTATACTTCTTATTCCAGACCATAGTCTCACTACCATACAATAACACAGGTAACAACATACCCTCATGAAGACCCTAGCACACTCAAGACTAGATCCCTTGCATTCACCACGATTTATTGCACAGCCACCTTTCCTCCATTCACAACTTTCCTACTACAATCTGCATCGTCCGTTCCCTTTCTCATCCAACATATACCCTAAAATATTTAAACTCAGACACTTGTTTAAGCTGCTCACCATCTACATAACTTCACACTGAGGAGTGTCCTCACTCACAACCATAACCTTACAATTATCTACGTTTACTTTCAAGCCCCTTCCTTTCACACCACCCTGCAAATCTCTCTATCAATCCTCTCAAAACTCTCTTCAGATTCGCCACACAGAACCAAATCATCCGCATATAAGGTAGGGCACTCTCCGCTCTCTCCATTTTCCACCATTCTAACACCATTCCTGCCATCCCCACCTCAAATTCTTTCATTACCCCCATCCATATACAAATGAATAACCCAAGGAGACATAACACAAACCCTGTCTTACCCCGCTATTAATCCTAAACCAAATCACCATTGACACCATTTATTCGTACACACGCTTCACTATCGTTCATACATTACTTTTGATTCCATTCACAAGCCTACCACCAACACCATATATCCATTACCACCTGCCATAACGCTTCCATATTAACTCTATCATACGCCTGTTCAATCCATAAACCTAAAATACAATTAATTCTTCTTCTCCCTCCTTTTTTTAAATCTTTTTTTTTATTTTTTAAAAATTTTTATCCACACATCCTCTACCCCCCCCAAAACCCACCTTTTTCTTCCCCAATCACTCCCCCCCTCACTCCACGCACCCTTTTCGACCAAAATACCAACATTATTACCTTCCCTACAACACTCAATTAAACTTAATTCCCCTATAATTCTACAGTTCCCTTTTCTCCGTTACCCTTATATAAAAGGGTACTATTACCGCTCTCCTCCAATCCCTTGGAACTATACCCTCCATAAACGCTTTATTACACAACTTCCAAATCCAATCAATCACCATCTCGCCTCCGCTCTTGATCATTTCACTAGTAATTTCATCTATACCTGCAGATTTACCATTCTTCATTTCTCACCCTACCCATTACCTTCCTCCTTACTAATAACCTCATCCCCAAAATACCTTTTCCTCTTGCACCATTCAAAACCGCACACATTCACTAACACCTCATCATTACTGTTAATATTGTGCAGATTTTCGAAGTGTTCTTTCCACACTCCCCTCACATCCATTTCATCAGTTACAAAAGCACCATCCCTATTCATTATTCTAAGCAGATTCCCCTTATTCTCATTCTTAACCTTTCGCGCTTCCTTTCAGAAGAGCTTCCTATTTCCTTGTATGTCCTCATTCATCCTCCTTCCAAACTGTTCATTACCTCTTGTTTTCTCCTACGTATGCACCTTTTAGTATTTCTTTTTCCTCCTTATATAATTCCAAGCATCTTTCTTTTGAATCTTCATCATTTGCTTTTAGTACATTCAACCACGCTTCTTTTTTACCTTTAACCGCTTTCATCACCTCTTCATTCCACCATTCGCTGTTAACATTCTTACTTCCTACTTTAGCACATCCACATACTTCCGTTTGCACTACTAAAAATCGCTTCTTCATTTGCCCCAGATTTGCTCAGTATCAACTTGTTCACATTTCAACCGTTTATAGGCAGCGCTCTTAACATACTTATCCTTATTGTCTTGCTCACTTAACTTCTCACTCTAAATTTTACCTACTTCCTTTCGTATCACCTTCCTCTCCATCCAAGCCCCACTAACTTAAATTTTACATAGGAACAACATAATTGATCCCGATAATCCTCCTAAAACCCTAAACTGATTTAACATCCAACACATACTTCAACATCTCCTTCTTCACCAACACTAAATCAAACATACTTTTCACTTCGATACCATCTCTACCTACACCAACTCTAGTATACTTATGGATACTCTTGTGTTTAAAGAAAGTATTACTTACACACATACCTCCTCTTCCAAACAGAAATCAATCACCTTCCTACCCATTCTCATTTCTCCCGCCACCCCCAAAAACCACCTGTGTATACCATCCCTTTTTTGATCACCTATCCAAAACCATTCAGGTCCCCCCAAAACTATCAATCTGAAACTCCTACTCACCCCATCCAAAACATCATTCAGATATCATCCCCAAAAAATCGTACTCTCTTCAACGTTTCCCTCAGATGGACCATACGTCACAACCACACATACCTGACCTTTTCAAACTTAAATTTAACCATTTAGAATTTCTAGGACTCACACAATCAAAGTCTACCATAGCTTCATACCACAGGTCACTCATCAAAATTGCAACTCCTTCTCTTCCTCTCTCATTCTCTTCTATAAAAACTATTATATACTTTACATATATATATCTTCTAATATAATATATATATATATATATATATATAATATATATATTATATATATATATATATATAATATATATATATATATATATATATATATATATATATATATATAATATATAATTATATATATATATATATATATATATTATATAATTATAATATATATATATATATATATATAATATATTAATATTATAATATATATATATATATATATATTATATATATATATATATATATATATTATATATATATA
>JABUQX010001947.1:72500-75000 GCA_015478945.1 Trachelipus rathkii | reverse complement strand
AGGCAGGGATGTGTTATGTCTCCTTGGCTCTTCAATTTGTATATGGATAGGGTTATGAAAGAAATAGAGGTGCTGGTGGCAGTGGATGGTATTAGAATGATGGAGAATGAAAGAGAGTGGAGGATTCCCTACTTATTATATGCGGATGATTTGGTTTTGTGTGGCGAATATGAATAAAGTTTGTGAAGATTGGTAGAGAGATTTGATAGGGTGTGTAAAAGGAGGGGTTTGAAAGTAAACGTAGATACGAGTAAGATTATGGTTGTGAGTGAGGACAGTCCTCGGTGTAAAGCTATGTTAGATGGTGAACAGCTGGAAAAAGTGTCTGAGTTTAAATATTTAAGATAAATGTTGGATGAAAGGGAATGGGTGATGCAGAGTGTAGTTGAAAAGTTGTGAATAGCAGGAAGGTGGCTGGTGCAATTAAATCGTTGGTGGATGTAAAGGGACTAAGTCTTGAGTGTGCTAAGGTCTTACATGAGGGTATGTTGTTACCTGTGTTAATGTATAGTAGTGAGACTATGGTCTGGAATAAGAGGTATTGAACTAAAGTACAATGTGTTCAGATGGACAATCTTAGGGGTGTGTTAGGTGTGAGAAGAATTGACAAAATTGGGAATGAACGTATTAGAGAGTTGTAAGGTGTGAGGAAAGGGGTAAATGAGAAAATAAATGAAAGTACGTTGAGATGGTTTGGTCATGTGGAAAGGATGGAATATAGTTGGTTATTTAAACGGATGTATAGTGGTGAGTGTGTTGGGAATCGACCGGCTGGTAGACCGAAAAAAAGTGGATTGAGTCAGTAAAAGAATGCCTGGAGGAGAGAAATGTGAGTTTTGCAGAGGCCAGAAAAAAGGTGCATAATAGGAGTGAATGGCGGGGTTTTGTGAGGGGGTATGGTTATTGTTCACCTATGCCAGTGGATGAGCCCCACATTGAAGAGATGCTATAGTGAGGGTCCGTCGCGGTTCCGTGAAGCTCTAGGGTGAATTTTACTGACTGCGACGAGTTCTCACTAAAAGGTATAAAGGGGGCGTTAAGGTTGAGCTTTCTTTTCGACTTGCTTGATATTCTTCTATTACTTTTCTGTTTCCTCCTTACCCACCTACCTCACAGTCTTGGGAGAGAAGGTGGGTGATGATAATGATATATATATATATATAAATATATATTATAACTAATATATATATACTATATATATATATATATTATATCAATATATATAATATATATATATATATATATTTTAAAAGGGTGGGCATTAACGCTTTAAAGCGTTAATTCGTTAATTAATTCGTTAATTTTTTCGTTAACTTTTAACGCTTTCGTTAATTTCGAAAAGAATTAACGGACTATTAACGAGTTACATTTGTGAATTAACGTTAACGAGTTAAAATTTTCCCCTACATCCGTTAACCGTTACCTTAATTTACGAGTTTATAAAATATTTTCTTATCAGATTTTATATTGTATTAGATTCGATTTCGATAACAGATAAACTTTTTTTTCCAAAATTTCTTAAACCCCCCTCTCAGAGGCTCAAAATGTGCTTATTATTATACGGTTATTATCCCGTTTAGTAATGTTTATGCTGTATTCTCATTTCTTATTGGTTCGCTGAAGAAAAAGATAGTGACTGTTGCCCGTTCAATGAGTCATTAACTTCTGTTCGTCGTTTCACTTGAACATGCTTCTTTTGTGACTAGTGAAGAATATAGGAAATAGGCCTAATAAGCGTTGTAATTTATAAAAAATATTCAAATTTGTATTAAAAATGTAAGTTGGTATATCCTATTATTTTTAAAATAATATACTATTAAGTATTAATTAAGGTATTTAGGCTTTGGAAGTATTTTTTGTCAATCGACAAAAGTATCTGCTATGTCAAAAAATTATTTAAGTCTGATAGGCTTAATATCATTATTAATATTGTTAGCCTGTTAGGGATATTATTATTTTTATTATTATTATTATTATTATTATTATTATTATTATTATTATTATTATTATTATTATTATTATTATTATTATTATTATTTTTATTATTATTATTATTATTATTATTATTATTATTATTATTATATTATTAATTAATTATTATTATTATTATTATTATTATTTATTATTATTATTATTTTATTATTATTAATTATTATAGTATTATTATTATTTAATTATTATTATTATTATTTTATTATTATTATTAATTATTATTTTTAATCTTTATTTATTTTTATGAAAAATTAATGAAAATTTTTCTTTCCCAACTTCCCGTCCCTTGTCTTATAAAGTAATAAAGATTTCAGGTAGTTGAAACACTATATATGCATATTCTTTATATATCATATTATAAATAGCTAAAGAATATATTATACTATACAGATATTTTATGTGCTATTTTTCTATATTCATATATATTTTATATATATATATATATATAATGTATATATTCTATATATATATATATATATATATATATATATATATATATATATATATA
>JABUQX010001947.1:47500-52500 GCA_015478945.1 Trachelipus rathkii | reverse complement strand
CGTCATGCTGCGTAGAGACAATGAGGGCAAGGTAAATCCTCAATACGTCGATTTTCTCTCTCTAACGAGAGAATTGCTAGGCAGGATGTCTAAAAGCGATGTGCGATTTTTGTGTTCCATAGAAATGTAGAGCCGTTTTTGGATTAAGAGGAGATGAAGGGATGTTGCTCTAACAGTAAAAGTAATTCAGAGACAGATTGATGGCAATATGACTCTATTAAGAGAGTTTTCAGCACGACTTTGCATCCCTGGGAGCTACCTGGACAATATGTGCATTACGATAAGTGCGTCTTTAAAAACTAAGATAATACTTCGCACCTGTACTTTATATTGGAAGAGGACCCTATAGTATCTTAAATGTATCTAGAAAAAGGATAGAAAGGTAAAGGATAGGAGAAAATAGCAACTGGATGAGGTTTGGAAATAAAAAATTGATAAAATTGTCATGACCAAAATGAAAGAGACGAAAGTAGATAACCGAGAGGAAATTATACTTCTCCCTTAATACGGTATTTAAGTGAGATCATCACCTGGATGTCCTGCAGAGAGGGTAATTGTGGCATTCAAAAATATAACAGTGTTATATAAGGGAATCTGGGATTTCTAGTAAATACCTATTTTTAGAAGAATACATAAAGGCAAACTTTTAACGATAAAGTGCGGAAGACAATTATCCGGATTAGGGAAAATATTTTGATCTTCCTGATTAATTCTGACATCTAGAACATTTTCTTTGTTCATGAAAGAGAACTTCATCCGAAAAATTGGTTAAACGTCTAGTGTCAGGAAAAGCTATGGAATTGGATTATGAACTAGAGCAATAAGAAGGTTCATTCAGGAACTTGAACCTGATAGAAAAAGATTTGTCCAAGGTTTCCTCCTCTTAGAAGAAGGTATATGACCAGTGTTTGGAACCGGGTGGCGACTTAAATAGTCTGGTACTATATTCAGATTCCATTTAATATGAATATTTCAGGATTAAATGACTAAATTTTTAAGTTCACCTTTCTAAACGACCAGCCAACTGCTTATGGCGGAAAAGGTGTACTAGTGCAGAAGGATCTGTGTAGATCTTAAGAGGATAACCAAATATAATAGTTCTAAATTTGGTTAAAGCATGTACTATCGCTAAAGACTCTTTTTCAGTAGTACTGTAATTTATTTCGGCCATGCTTAACATCTTAGATGTGAAGGCTAATGGTTTTTCTTTCCCCTTTTCATCCAGTTGAGCTAACACTGAAACCTAGCCAAGTAGGAAGCCTCTGTTAACTTTTTCCAAGTTTTTTATTGGAAAATTGGGGGTTTTTTAAGTATTAACAGGAAGAAGAGCAGGATCTAAAAGTTAGAATTCCTTTAAGGAATCGTACGTGGATTGTTGTTCTATCTGCCAAGAAAAAGTAGTATTTTTCTTTAGGAGCAGAGTAAGAGGTTGAACAATAGAACTGTAGTTAGGGATCATGTGGCGAAAAAAGTTAAAGAACCCCAAGACTAAACGGACATCAGACACATTCTGAGGAATTTTAAAACCTTTTATAGCTTCTAATTTAACTTGGTCTGGAGACAGACCTTTTTCACTAATTTTGAAACCTAGAAAAGTGACACTACTCTTGAAAAAGGAACATTTCTCAAGTTTTATTTTCAGTTGGGCCTTTGAGAGCATTAAAAAGTTTAGAAAGATGAGATTAATGTGTAGGGATGTCTTTACTGAAGATGAAAATATCGTCTATAAATAGTAAACAGACGACCCTTAGCAAACCAGAGAGCGCCATTTCCATTGTGCGGCTAAAAACAGACGGAGCAACTCTAGCACCCTGGGGCATGACCCTCATTTGAAAATGCCCTCTAGCGGTGGAGAAAGCAGTGTAGGAACGAGACGTTGTCTCTACTTCCAAGTGCGAAAAGTCTGATAATAAATCAACGGAGCTAAATACGCGTGCAGACCCTATTAATGACAGAGATTCCGATATATTAGGAAGGGGGAATCTGTCTGGTATTGTAAGGGAGTTCAGCTTACGTTAGTATACTACTACTCTCATTTTACCACTAGTCTTTTTAGGAATTAAAAGTAAAGGTGAAGAACTAGGAGAAATACTAGGCTCTATGTAACCCTTGTCAAAACGGTCTTCCGCCCATTCATCAATAGCTTCCATATATTTATGAGGAGGACGGTATGGGCGTGTATAGACATAACTAGGATTGCCCTCTATGAGTTTAATAGAAATTTTGTTTAAGGGACAGATTCCTACTGGATCATCTGCTAAAGCAATAGTGTTTCCATTTTTAACTAAGAAAGAAAGCATGTCTTCTAATTGAGAAGGATTATTTAAAACATACTTGTTGGAATCTTTACAGGATTCAGAAAGTAGAATTTCTCTGTATACTTCTCTAATTTGTGAGTCTGTGAGACTTTTAGAAACTGTGACAGTATTTATGGCATATGGTTCCGAAGTTTTATAAAGAAGAGGAGAAGCTGTAGTAAGTAAGCAATGATTGTCAAAAGTAATCGCGTCTGCGCCTCAATTACCAGCTCAAGCAAAATGTTGCCTTGTGTACAAGTGGAAAGAGTATTTCCGAAGAAAAGAGTGCCTGAAGAGAAAAAATCCTTCCTGTTTTCCGTATTGAGTGCTAAATTCTCTGGTGGAGAAGAACCAATGTCGGACTGGACCTTAACAGGAAGAATATACCGTGAATAAGGCAATATTTCTATGTCCGAAGAGGTATACACCATATATCATAAGGTATCGTCTATGACTACATCTCGGCTTTCCGAAATTTTCTCCAAGTATATTTTTCGGGTGCGATGAAATTTTTTAAAACTTCGGCTACCATCAAGATTTTTCGCGTATCGAGTCTGGTGCAACGTAGATAATGAAGGATGAATAGCATTTAGGCTATCTGCAAGTTTTTCCGTGTATCTGATCTTGTACGACGAAGATAGGGAAGGATGAATAACTGAATTATTCTCCTGAAAAGAAGTAGGAGAGGTGTTAGGAATGTTAGAAGATAATGTAAAAACAGAAGGGTGATGATTGATAGTATTATAATGATGTATGGGAGTGTTACTTACTTTGTTTATGTGTTGGAAGTGTACTCGTTTATTAATATTATAATGACCTAACAATTCCTTCTGTTGTTGCATTACTTCTTTTTCTGTAAATCCTTTTTCCTTATTGCTAATTTTATCCATTTCATCTTCGAGAGATGAATAAAAATTAGTATGTTCCACGGTATTAACAACGGAATGACACCGACTCTGAAGAAAGTTACACTGCTCATTATTTGCAATCAATGATGTCTGAGAATGACCCCACCTAGGACTAGGAATGCTTGTCTCAGGACGACCATGGGAATTATGAGGCAGTGGTGCTCTTGTAGGAAGAGGCACCGCGGTGGTCCGGATCGGAATACAAGTGTTTCGATCAACACTCGTATAAAACGTACCTTGTCGAGGTAAATTAGTTTTATTCACGGGAGACGCAGTGATATTCCGCTCATATCTTCCTTTGGACGAGATATATTGGGGCGGAAAGTTGCCCTGAGGCAAAGGTACTGCGGTGCTCCAACCTAAATTACTATTTGTTAAAGTAATTTGAGTCTTGAGAGGTTTTAAAGAGGAGTGCACAGGGGTGCACCGACTGAAATCACCATCAGACGAAGTGATTTGAGACTGCGAAGCACTTAAAGTGGTGTGCTCTGGGGTGCACCGACCGAAATCACCGTTTGACAAAGTGATTCGAGACGGAAGAGCTTTTAAAATGGAGTGCACTGGGGTGCACCACCTCGGGATCACCATTTGTTGAATTGAGTGATGACGGAAAAACTCTATTTGGAAAGGGCGTCGCAGTGTTCCGCTCAAATCTGCCCTGGGGCGTGAAATTCCGAGGAAGCATCGCTCGGGGCGGAAAAGGCACTGCAGTGCTCCACCTAAATTACTATTTGGGGAAGTAATTTGAGTCGTAAGAGCTTTGGCCGAAGAAAACATTGCGGTGCTCCTCTCAAATCTACCCTCAGTCAAGACTTGTTGAGTCTGAAATGTTCTGGGCGAAGGAGGCACGGCAAAGTTCCATTCAAGATATTGGTTTTCGAGTGCGTACAGCATTAATAGAAGGAGGCACTGCGGTGCTCCGACCAGAATCACCACGAGATGATGTATAAGAAGACGGAAGAGCTCTTAAAGTGGAAGGCACCGCGGTGCTCCGACTGAAATTACCATTTGGTGAAGGGTACGAGGACGAAAGAGCTCTATTTGGAAGAGGCACTGAGGTGCTCCGCATAAAATCACCTTGGGGCGTGAAATTCCGAGGAAGCAGCCCTCGGAACGGAGGGGTCACTGATGGGCTCTGTCCAAATTTACAGAAATTCAAATTAATTTGAACCGAGTCCGTTTTAGTAATATTCCCGGTAGCGAAAGATTGATTAGAAGTGCATCCCCTCTAGAAAGGGATACCCTTCTCAATAAGCCCACCTGTGGTGGGTGTTTAAACATTCGAACAGCCTCGGGTAGCAGAAAAGCGATTGTCAATGCACCTCCCAGGAGAGGGGGGTTGAGAATTCGAGCAGCCTCTGCTGGCGGAGGAGCGATACATTGGGTGGTCTCTGGTACTGACAGAGACACCATTAGTAGGTTAATTTGAGAGATCTCCGGTACAGACAGAGGCGCTATAAGGAGGATGTAAAGTGTGTGCTCCGGTACCGACAGAGGCCCTAACATATCCTATGATCCGTGCTGAATTCCGTACAACAGGACTGTAACCTACATTATCATTTAATTCTATGTCCTTTGAGATAGATGATGATTTTAAAACCTGACTATAAGTACGGTCATTACCGGTATGTAAAATTTTGTTGAATGAATGACTTCTTTATTAATTTTAACGGGATCTCCTGAATTTTACCCTGGTAATCGACAAAGTGAACACTGTCGCGCGGCACGTTTATAGTAAGAGGTAAAATTTTTAAAGTATTGGTTCCTATCAATATATCGAGCGGGAACGATGTAT
>JABUQX010001947.1:30000-37500 GCA_015478945.1 Trachelipus rathkii | reverse complement strand
TATTGATTCAAGTAATATTTTGTATAACATAACACAAAAACCTTTATTTATTTTTATATTTATTTGTTTAAAAATATATTTTTTAGACTAAAATTTTTTAAGTATTATATTTATAACGTAAAAAAAATTGCGTTTTTAAACACTCCCTCAAAGCGTAAATTCATTAAAATTTTAGTTCTATTTGATTTATTAAGCTATTGATCTATTGATCTATTGATTCAGGTCACATTTTGAGTATCATTTTGGATAAACTTAACATAAAAATAAGTTCTTTATATACAGACCAACGAATATATGATAACGTAACAAAGAATTCACATTAATAATGCTACCGTAGCATAACCTGAACTAAGAATATAATTCAAAACGACAAGCCTAACATACCTTACGCACGAATAAAATGCTAACATTAACAAAGTTCAAGACTTAACAACAGTAAAGTAACTAACATAGCATAGAAAACGTAATCTAAATTCAAATTTTTTTCAAAACACATATCTCCTAACAATGAATGTTAACTTACAATTATCATGGTAATATTTAAAAATTTTTATCATAAACCTTGTCTAATTATCATGATTGACCAACGAATAATATGCTAACAAAGTTTTTACATTAATATAATATTTTTTAACAAAAAATTATCATAACATTACCTAACTATCATAATTCCCAACAAATAATTGCAAACATAACAAAGTTTTACAAAAAAAATAACATAAAAAAGAAGTAAATATCAGTAAAGTGTAATAGTTTTCAGATTCTAATGCAGTAAATCAGTAAATTAGTAAATCAAACCATCTGCCCATCCCATCCCCTCCCTTACCACGCCTTACCGTAACTATTGATATAATTGAATCTATTTATCCAGGTACATTCAAGTATCATTTTTGGTGATAAACTAACAAAGAAAAACAAGTCCTTTATATACTAACCAGCGAATATATGGTAACGTAACAAAGTTTTCACTTGAATAAAGCTAACATATCATAACCCGAACTAAGAATCTAATGTACAACGACAACTACCGTCACCTTAACGTTACGAATAACAGCTTAAACATTAAAACAAAGTTCCATACTTAGCAACATTAAAGTGACTAAAATAGCATAAAAAATGTAACCTATTCACACTTTTTCAAGAACCATGCTCAAACATGTCAAATTTAATTTACATTAAGATGGTAAATATTTTCTAAAATCTATGCAAAAATCTTGTCTAATTGATCATTACTGGACCACGAAATTGCTTAAGTAAAGAAGCTTTTTTTACATAACATAGTTATACTTTAGCAAAAAATTTATCATAATCTTACCTAACTATCCTAATCCCAACGAATAATGGCAAACATAAAGTTTTAATCCAAAACAATAGATAAAATAAGTTCTTTGATAAAATATCATATTAAAGTGTAATACTTTACATACCTAAAAACAGTAAATCAGTAATCCAATAAATCAAACCAATCATCCCAACCCTCCAATCCCTACACCCTTCCCAATGAGTCTATTGATTCAAGGTCGTATTTCGCAGATCATTTAGGATAAACATAACAAATAAAAATAAGGTCTTTATATACTGACCAAGCGAATAAATGCTAACGTAACAAAGTTTCAACATCAATAAACAAAACTTATCAAAACCTGAACTAAGAATATAAATGTACTACAGCGATAAACCTAACATACCTAACGCACGATAATAAACAGCTAACATAACAAAGTTTAATAGCTTAACAACAGTAAAGTTGCTAACATTACCTTAAACAAGAACGTACCTATTCACATTTTTTTCAAGCATATCTTCTAACATATCAAGTTAATTTGGATTAACAGGGGTAATAATATGTATAACAAAAGAATATTGAATCATAACTTGTCTAATTATAATACTGACCAACCTAATATATCCTAACGTAACAATGTTTTCACACCCATTAACATAAATAAAATTAACAAAAATTATCATAATCTTACCTAAATTGCAAACATATCAAGTTTTATCCAAACATAAACAAAAAAAAAATTAGGCGGTTTTTACAAACCCTAGAAGCAGTAAATCAGTAATGAGTGAATCACATCAACCCGCAACTCCCTCCTCACCATTCCCATATCAAAGATATTTTGATTCTATGTTTCAGTCACATTTTCGAGTTCATTTAGGATAAACATGACATGAAAAATAAGTTCTTTTATAACACTGATCAATGAAATATTTGCTAGTTTAACAAAGTTTTTACATTAATAGAGCCTAATATATCATAACCTGAACTAAGAATATAATGTACAACGACAAACCTAACATACCTTATCCCATGAATAAACTGCCAATATTAACAAATTTTCCATACTTAACAACTAAGTAAAGCAACTAACATAATGCATATAGAAACGTAAAGCAACATAATGTTATTTTACATTAACATCGTAATATATTAAAAAAAATTATGATAATCTTACCTATATTATCATAAACTGACCACGAATATATGGTAACCGTACAAGTTTTCAGCATCAATAAAGCTTAACTTATCAATAGCCTGAACGTAAGCATATAATCTACAACGACAAACGTAACATATCTCACGTATGAATAAGATGCTAATAATCAAAGGTAAAGTAGTAACAGTGCATACAAACTCAGTCCTATCTCCCCCTTTTCCAACATAACATCAGCAGCTCTCACACGCATATCTACTAACAAATCCCTTTAAGCAAAAGATGTCCAAACCTATCAAAGATAACCAGCATCTTGAACTATGAAATTGATTACTACCTCTCAAACTGTCATGCTTATCAAATTATAACATCATTTTTAAAACTATGATATAATATTGCAACATTCACCGGTTCAAACCTACATTTACTCCAGTAAAATTTACCTAAAGCCCAGCGTTTCTTCTAACACATCATCACCAGTTAACACAGTAATAATCTTACGAACTTATCGATGTTCTCGTAGCATAATAGTGCTAATTTCAACATTGTCAAAGTAATAGAAATTAAACCATGCTAACATATCTAAATCGACTCGTTCAATGGGCGAAAACCTATCAATGATACTAAAATTTGAACTATGAATACATACATAACCACTGGTCCATGAATAAGTTTCGCAACACTACCATCATTACACCAGGCAAAACCCAACTATGCCATGCTTTTCAATCCATATTATCAAGCACTAAAGCAGTATTATCTAACAAATTCCTCTAACAAAGTGGTCCAAACGTTATCAGAGATTACCAGCAATCTTGAAACTATGTAATTGATACTACCTTCCATCAAAGTGTCTTGCTATTAATATAACATAAATTTTTGAAGCTATGAATAAACGTAGACATTAACAAAATTCTCGGCAAACCTAACATTATTCAGCAAAAACTTACACGGGTCGAACTGTATTGCTTGCCCAAGTTTCTAACACATCCATCACCAGCTTAACACGGTATATATCTTACAAAATCTTAATCATTTTCTAACAAGCTAGAATATAACTTATCAGATCTAAACCACCCTGAACTACAAATCAATGCTTAATTACAAATGTGCAAACAGCTTATCAAAGCACAAAATATTTTTCAAAATTATATATAAATATCAATTGAAAACTAGCAACACTACTATATTATTCTCTGTTTGTAAAAAGATGGTAGCATAACTCTAATCATTTTATTCAAAGAATGTTTTATTAAGCACCTTAACAAACAACCCTACCAAGCAATATAGGTTTAATCCGAACTTTGCTAACAACACTGGTGATACTTAAACATATCACCATGTGCAATGTCCATCTTAGAAAAGATGCGGCCACTCATCAAACATAAATCTCAATCTTTACTATACATAACCAAACAAAATATTATTTTATTATCAAATACACAATTATATTATTAGTTATTATTATTAATATATATTAATTATTATTATTGATTATTATTATATATTATTATTATTATTAATTCTTATTATTATTTTATTATATTATATTATAATTATTATATTATTATATTATTATTATTATATTATTAATTATTATTATTATTATTATTATTATTATTATTATTATTATTATTATTATTATTATTATTATTATTATTATTATTATTATTATTATTATTATTATTATTATTATTAATTATTATTATTATTATGTATATTAATTATTATTATTTTTTATTAGTATATTATTATTATTATATTATTATTATTATTATTATTATTAATTATTTATTATTATTATTATTATTATTATATTTTTAATTATTATTAATTCTTATATTATTATTATATTATTATTTAATTATTATTATTTATTATATTATTATTATTATAATTATTAATTATTATTATTATTATTATTATTATTATTATTATTATTATTATTATTAATGTTTTATTATTATTATTATTATTATTATTATTATATTGATTATTATTAATTATTATTTTATTATTATTATTAATACTTTTATTATTATTATTATTATATATTATTATTATATTATTATTATTATTTATTATTATTATTAGTAGTAGTAGTAGTAGTAGTAGTAGTAGTAGTAGTAGAGCACAGTAGTAGTAGTATTTAATAATAATAACAAAGTTTTAATAACCGTTACTTTTAACCGTTTTTGTTACTTTATAATATATTCGTTTTACAGTATATAAAGAACTTATTTTTATTTTATTTTTTTATTAAAAATGATACTCAAAATGTGACCTGAATCAATAGATCCATAGATCAACAGATCAATGGATCAATAGATAACTCATGGTGGATGGGTGGGAGGGGTGGGGGTTGGTGGTTTGATTTACTGATTTTTTTTTTTTTTTTTAAAACCCCTTTTTTTTTATTATGCTTCAGGGTGCGTAAAAAGGCAATTTTTTTTACGTTATAAAAAAAAAGAATAAAAATTTTATTAAAAGATATATTTTTAAACAAATAAAATAAATATAAATAAAAGTTTTTGTTATGTTTAATACAAGACAGGACTTGAATTTAAATAAATCAATAATCATGGGTGAGTGGGAGAGTGGGGTAAGTTTGAATTTACTGATTTACTTATTTACTTCTTTAGGGTGTGTATAAACGCAATTTTTTTACGTTAGAAACATTAAAGGAATCAAAATTTTAGTAGAAGCAAAATGTTTTAAGGCAATAAAACAAAATATATTTTTTACAAAATAAATAAAAATATACAAATTTAAAAAGAGAAAATTAAAAAAATAAAGTTTGAAAAAAAATTTAAATAAAAAAGAATAAATGCAAAAGGAAACTTATAAAATAAAATAGAAAACAATTATTTCAGTTTGCGTTTATAAAAAGAAAACGAGATTTGAAGTAAAATGTCAGTCCTTAAAACCTATAGAAATGGCTTATCTTTGTAAAGAACAACCGTGCTCTTCCCCCAGTCCATTTAATTTTTCTCTTCTGTGTTCCTCGCAAATTTCATCTTTCTACGGACATTGCCAAAGTTTGGGGCTCAGCTCCTACAAAACCAATTAAGCGTAGCAATATAACTCGATCTGTTAGCGTTGAAAGTTATCTTATAACAGAAGAGTGTAATACCCGAGTTTCATCCTGTGGAGCGCAGCGATAACGTAATCTCGTTTGCGATGAAGTTACCTTATAAGAAGGGTGTATATCAAGTTTCATCCTTTTATGTCAATATCTAAGATTTTGGGGCTCAGCCCCAACACCCAGGGGGTATCGAGGATACATTATAAGAAGGATGTGTATACCAAGTTTCATCGTTCTACAGTCATTTCCTACTTGGAGGGGCCCAGCACCCCCACTGGATAGGTGCACATCTTCACAATAAGTCGGCCTGCTCGGGATACCTGATAAGAAGGGGTTATACAAAGTTATCATCGTTCTAACTTTTCATCTTTTTTCCCCCCCCCCTGGGGGAGGGGGGAGCATCCCCCTCCGGGGGTGTACCGGCTACGTAACTCGTCTACGACGAGGTTGCATCACCCCCTATGGGGATGTCAAGTTTGGGGGAGATACCATATCACAAACTCCATGTGTTTACAAGGTATGGGAAGGTGCGGAGTGGTGCGGTGTGGTGGCTGGCCTTACTGGGCCATATACGGAGGATAAATATATATATATATAATATATATATATATATATATATATATATATATATATATATAATATATATAGTATATAATATATATATATATATAATGGCCTACGAGGGGTCGTAAAGGTGGTGGTTACGCGAGTGGTAAGGTCCCTCGAACACCTGCCGCTGCGCTACCTATAGAAAAGAGATAAGCAACCAGCAATCGCAGCCGCAAAGATAGAGGGTCAATTGAACTTAAAGTAAAGGACAGTTTATAAACCTTTGGCCCTTTGACTGGCGACCACACTGTTTCAAAAAGCCGGGTTGAAAACTCAGAGCCCCCCCAGATTATGAGATACAAGCACTCCATACAAGGGCGGATGAAGAACCCTTGTATAGCTGGAGTAACTGAGAGAGGAAAAAAAGTCTCGCAGTAAATAAACAGAACCTACCAGTTTCCTTGAGGCCAGCAATAGGCAACCGTTGTTTATGTGAGTTTTTCCAAAGACCATTTTTTTATTTATGTTAAGGCCAAGATGTTTGAAATTGTCAAAGGAGAGATAAGAGAGCAGTCCGAAAGAGTAGGAAAGGTTAACGCAGGTGTTTTTAGATGGTATATTTGTAAAGTTGCTTTTAAGAATTCTAATTTCACAAGGTTGAGACGACCACCACTCCGGAAATTCATCGAGATCAGCGAGAGATAGAATTGGAAAAGATTAAGCGAGAGGCAAATTCTAGTAAAGAGGGAGCAGAATTGAAATGTGTTGAAGAGTGGAAGGTTGAGTCATCGGCATATGAGTGGAAAGAGTTAGTTGTGCAGGTAAGAAGATCATTAATGAAAAGTAAGAATAAAGTAGGAAATAAGACAGAACCCGAGGAAACACCACTCTGTTTGACAGAAAAAGAAGAGAAAGTCGCTCATCAACCCTCAGCCCGATATATATATATATATATATATAATATATATATATATATATATATATATTTATATATATATATATTTATATATAATATATAGGTTATATATATATATATAATATATATGATATATAAATATATATATATTATATATATAATGTTTCAGATAAAGATACTTAAGCTATTGCTATTTTACGGATTTTTAATATAAATTTATTGAATGGGTACTGTATTGTTTTTCACTCCGAATTTCGGAAAGAGCCCTAGGCGTCACCTTTTATAATTGATGTGAAAAAAATAGCATTTTATTTTTTTAATAAATAATTTTAAATCATTTTCTTATATATACTTTGTAATAATTTCTTTCATATGACCAATTTTCGCAAAAAATAGGGGAGAATTTTATCGTAACTTTATGAAATTGCAAAAGTCGATCGTTTCTATAATGATAACTCATTCTTAGCCCGAGTAGCCTGAGTGTAGGAGTCGCCTCTATATAATATATATAA
>JABUQX010001947.1:0-25000 GCA_015478945.1 Trachelipus rathkii | reverse complement strand
TATTCATGAAATATTTATATTGATATATTTGGAATATTATATTAATTACTAATTAACTAATTAAAAAAAAAATTACTTACTTATTTAATATTTAGTAAACTCATTATTTTAAAGAACATTTAATTTATAATGTGTTTTCCATTGTTTTATATAGGTTTTTTTTGGGACCAGTAATTTAGGATGCAATAATAAACTCTTTACGAATTGGTGCGTTATTAAAATTCCTCCATTGTGGCCAATTGAGAAAGAAGAATCTCGAATAATTAGAGGGCCACAATTGGCTTCGCTTGCGTCGGATTTTGGAAGGTGTAATCTTCTCATCATTCAAAGTGGTTACTGTGTCTTGGATGAGAGATTCGCTTCTTGCACGAACCTATGGAAATCTTTTGAGTCTACAAGTGCCCACTGTTTTACCAATTTCTTGAGGGTGACTTCTTTGTCACTAACAGATGTTCCCAAACCTAAACCTTTGCCAAGCAGTTTAAATTTAATAGTGATTAACTTTAAACAGTAATTAATAATTAAAATCGAATAAAATAATTTTAATTATTTAATTAAAAGTTAATACTGATATAAACTCTTTTGTTTGAGTTTAAATAGAACTTTACATATTTTCTTTGAACATTGAAAATTTTTGGAAAATATTTGAAAACAGTTTGAATATTTTTGAAAACTTTGAAAAAATATTTTGAAAACTTAGTGTTTTTTTTTTGAAAACTTTGAAAAAAAATTTGTAGAAAGGCATCAGTTTTTTTTATATTTTGAAAGATATTGAGAACTTAGTTTTTTATTTGATTAATTTAAATTAATTAACAATTAATCATGACTATGCTTGAACCAATAGTCTTTACAGTCTTCGTATTTTCTACATTGTTTCTCATTCTCTGTTACCTGGTTCAAAGGGCTATAGCCGGACCAGTTGACCCTAATGGAGCTTCAGGAGGAGCTGAAAGAGAAAATAAAGACTTAGAAAATGATGATTCAACAGAGAACAAGGATGAGGACATGGATGATACAGATGTTAATCAAGATGAAGAACATGATGTAACAGAAGTAAAGACTACTGACGGACAGAAAACAGAAGAGAACAAAGGAGCAAAGCTCAAGATAAAGGAATCCACACAAAAGGATATGGGACTTCCTCCAGTATATCTACCTCCTTCTAACATTGATACAATGTCGTTAAACCCAAATCAGAGAACAGCTTGGGACTGGCATCAACCAAGAAATACAGCAAGAATACCTAAGGTGCTCCAAAAGACAAATGTTTTGGACAATACCTTTAATATACATTTAAATACATCGGGGGCCACTCCCCCTTCAAATAAAAAGAAAACTTACCCTTCCTGGAATGGCCAAACAGAAATATTTAACAATAGAAGTGAGTTTAGTGGAACTTGGGGACAGACCCAAGCAAGTGATACTCTATATGGAGGACAACCTCAGAATCCGTGGGGACCAGCCCAAAATACTTTAAATAATCCTTTAAATATGCAGCCACCTTACACAGGCTGGCAACAACCCCTTCCTACAATGCAACCTGGTTACAATCCATACCCATATGGACCCCCTTATGGAGGATATTATCCCAACGCTGCGTATGCCCCTCCACTTCCAGAATTGCCTAAAGAATTAAAATTGTATGGAAGAAACACCAAGACCCAAGTTTGGGTAGGCATTAAGTTTGAAGATTACCTTTCGACGTTGCAAGAGAAGATACGCACGTTAGGCCTAATAACTGAAAGACAGAAAATAGACTATGCTAAGACTACAATATCTTCTGATTTCACATCAGAGGCCCGCCAGTACATTCTCAAAGATAATAGCTTCTCGAGGTGTAAGACCCTAGAAGACTTCTTGATTCAACTGAAGATTTTTCTCAAACCAGAAAAAACCGAGACAATCTTCTGTTTATTGAAACAGTTCATGAAATTTCAAAGGAG
Organism: Trachelipus rathkii; assembly: GCA_015478945.1. NCBI lineage: Eukaryota > Metazoa > Arthropoda > Malacostraca > Isopoda > Trachelipodidae > Trachelipus > Trachelipus rathkii. The sequence continues at coordinate 23,057 of JABUQX010001947.1, read as the reverse complement.
ACCACATGTAACTCTTACTGAATTCATGTTGGACTTGAAGAATCTCCTTTGGGAATATCAGAGAAAACTCATAGATATTGAGACTTCCTTTGGATTTACTTCTCAACAGATAAATATCTTAATTATGACTAAGATTTTAGAGAGTATGGAAGAGCTCAGAGATCATCGAAGACTTAGAGAAAAAGTCTTAAAAGTCTTTAATCCAGACTTGAGTTTCGTAGAAATTTTAGAGAAACTCAGCCAGATAGAAGAAGGAGTCTTGTTCCAAACTAACCATAGAGCTGAACAAGATAGAAGAAATACAGCTAGAGTATTCTATACAGAGAACAATAGCACCAATAATAGTGAAGTTAGAAAAGAAAGAACTACATATAACCCTTCCATGAGGAACAGAACCATGGAATGGAGTAATAAAAAGAATACTTCTAAATTTTCAGGAAAAAGGACAAGCCCTTCTCCAAATATAAGACCTAATAAGGGAGTAGTTAAGAAACTCTCCAGTAAAGAGATAAAGTCAATGGACTATTGCCTAAAATGTGAATCTTTAGGTCATCATTCTAGAAACTGTGGTTGGAATACCACATACTGCAGAGTATGTAGAAAGTTCCATGCCCGGGGTTCAACGTCTAATTGCAAGAATGCCCCTATATGGATCCCTAATGAAAATGAAAATAATATGGTAATACCATATAATAACCCCACTGATTTTGATAATGGAGTCAAAGCTCGAAGAGTCGAGATTAAAAATGATTCAAATACTAGAAAGCCAAACTCTTACTCAAAGAATGAGCGTAGCAATCAAAGTAAGAGTCCTAAGAAAACGACCAGAGTTCACCTGATCTCTAATCATCAAGCAGATCCAGAACATGAAGAAATATCTGAAGCTGAAGATGAAGAAGAAGAAAACGAACAGTTTTTTCAACCCGATCTTTCTACAAGAGAACCAAATTTTTGAGTTAGTTCTGGCAAAGATTTAAATGAAGAAATGGTAAATAGAACAGCAATTAAAGAAAATACTTCAAGCTTAAAGAAGAGAGGTGTTATAGTAACCTCTAGCTTCTTTGGTGTAGGAATTAGACCCCCAAAATTGGGCTGTCATTATTTCTTGTCAATATTTTTGACTCCAACAAAAGGTCAGAACGAGGTTGAAGTTCATAGCCTATTAGATTTAGGGAGCACAACCTGTTTGATATCGTTGGATAGATTAAAGGAAATAGAAAGAGAAGGAAGATTTAAACTGTCTCTTAAAGAAGCTAGTATTATAGTTCAAGGGATTGGAACTCAGATGATCCATCCTATAGGAGAAGTTGATCTACTTTTAAGACTACACCAACAGTATTACCCAGTTACCTTTTTAGTGTGTAAGACTGGAAGCACTGGAGCTTGGAATGGAATTTTATTAGGTACAAGTATTTTAGCTAATCTACCTATAACAATAGACCTTTCTTCATCGCAATTAAATCTTAAAGAAGAGGATAACGAAATTAAAGTTAAAATCTTTGCCAGGTTAGGAAGTTATTTTCTCATGAATCAAGAGGAAAAGATAACTAAGAAAGATATAAATAATAATTCTAATATAAATGACAAATTTAAATTAAACAATTACAGTGATAATTGTAAACCAGTAATTAAGAGAGGCTCTATTGAAAAGCCTACAAAGAGAGTTATTACTCAAAGCTCATTGGAAAAGCCTACAAAGGTAGAAATAAATAAGAATAATATTGTTCATCAAGAGAACAAAGAAAATTTACAACTTCCTCCGGTAAAGGAAGGACCTTTCATAGCAGATGAAGAAATAGAAGTTCAATTGCTATTAATAGAAGAAACCATGGCACCTGCTCAATCTTATGGTTACTTGAAAGTCAGACCTGAGAGTAAAGAAGATTTGAAACTGGAAAAGAAGTGTTTAATAACACCTGCTTTTTCCTTAGGGCCATTATATTTTGCAAACTCTGTATGCCCAGTAAGAAACAATGAAGTTATTTTGAGTTATATTAATCTAAGTGACAAGCCTTTTTATTTAAGAAGAAATAAATATATAGGGAAGTGTCATCCTATTTTAGAAATTATTGAAAAAGATTTTAATAAAACTGCTATTGCTACAGAGAATAAGCAGATAGGATCTACTTGTATAGTAACCTGCTCAGAAAATTTATCAGATAAACAGTTGAAGAATGCATACAGAGAAATTATTACAGATAATTTGAGTAAAGAAGAAGCAGATGTTTCTATTTTACAGAAACCTGAGCATTTAGAAGAACTTCTTGATTTGTTAATGGAATACAAGGACGTTATTGCTCTAGATGATGATGCAGTTCCTGTGTGTCCCATACAGAAGTTTGAAATAGAACTTACTCCAGATGCTCCAAAGATCATTTTCAGAAAACAATATCGTCTCCCACATCGCTACTTGGAAGACATAGATAATTTTACAGATGCAGCTTTGAAAAAAGGATATATTAAAGCTTGCTATTCGCCACATAGTTCACCTCTACTGGTGGTGGCCAAAAAGAACTCTAACAAACCAAGAGTCTGTATAGACTATAGGCATCTGAACTCCTTTAGCGTCCCAGATGTATACCCATTGCCCTCAATAGACGAGATATTTTCGTCCCTAGGAGGTAGTACGATTTTTACAAGTTGTGATTTAATCGACGCTTATCATTCCCTCGAAGTCGAGGAGGAAACACAGAAATTAATGGCTTTCCGTACTAGGAAAGGATTATTCTGCCCAACCAGATTATTATTTGGGCACCGAAATGCCCCAAGTACCTATGCTAGGACAATGCAAGTCGCGTTGAACCATTTATTAGGACCTATTGCCCAAGTGTATTTAGATGATGTCTTAATCATGGGTAAAAATAAGGCAGAACATTTTGAAAACTTAAGGAAAGTTTTTACTGCATTTAGAGATAACAAATTGAGAGTTAAATTGACCAAATGTCATTTTCTACAAACTTCAGTTTTGTACTTAGGATTTAAAATAGGAAGAGACGGAATTTCACCAGATCCAGCGAAGATAGAATCGATGAAGAGTTTCGTCCCTCCAACAAGTGTTAAGGAAACACAATCCTTATTAGGATTTTTCAGTTATTTTCGCTTTTTAATTAGTGACTTTGCACTAATTGCGAAACCATTATATAACTTAATAAAAAAGAATGTTAAGTTTGAGTGGAAGGAAGAACACCAAAAAGCATTTGAGCTCTTAAAAGAGAAGCTTGTGGTGCAACCTCAGTTAACTTTTCCAGACTATTCCAAGCCATTTTTTATAGGTACAGACGCCTGTGACTATGGAATAGGAGGCGTTCTTTACCAGATGTCAGATGACGGCAAGGAAAAACCGTTGTCTTTTGTGTCAAGAGTGTTAAGAGGCAGTGAACTCAACTATGATATTATAGAAAAGGAATGTTTGGCTGTTGTCTTTTCACTACAGAAGTTTAAAAATACGGTGTTTGGTTATCCCATCACCATATTAACTGATAATCAACCTCTTTGCTTTATATTTCGCAACAAACAACAAACGGGACGCTTAGCCCGTTGGAATTTGTTTGTGAACAGTTTTTCGCCAACTATAAAGTATAAGACGGGAAAAACTAACATACCGCCTGACTATTTGAGTAGGCACCCAGCAAAAGCTCCAAACGTTTATTTTTTCAAAGGAGAAAAGAAACCGATGTTACCAAGAAAAGATTTTATCTTAACAAAAGAAACTTTTAATAGGGAACAAGAGAATTGCCCTAGATTAAAAGAATTAGTTAAGTGGGCTAAGGAAAACCCTAAAACTTATCCACATATTTTTCATAAGAAAGTGTTGTATTATGCAACCAGAAAGGAACCTTATGTAATACAGGTCCCAGATAGCATGATCTACTCAGTAATTGATCAGTGCCATTCTTCACTTGGAAGTGGGCATGGAGGACAGCAGAGGACTGAAAAACGAGTTAGAGAAAGATACATTTTTCCTCTCATTTAAGTAAGTTAGTAAAGGAGTACTGTTCTCAGTGCGTGTCATGTGCTAAGGTTAAAGGTCCTAGGCCTCCGAAGGCTGAAATAAACAGATGGCCTCTTCCTTATACTCCGTTTTCTAGAGTACATGTGGATAGTATAGGAAAACTTCCCACATGTTCAATTTCAGGAGCCAAACACATTCTCGTCTTCAGAGATGTTTTGACTCGATATTGCGAATTAGTCGCCTGTAAGTCAAGAACAAGCCAAGAATTTGCTCAAGCTTTACAAGAAAGAATTATATGTCGGCATTCGAGCCCAGAAATTTTAGCCTCGGATAATGCCCCAGAATTTACTTCAGCTGCCTTCAAAGAGTTATGTAAGGCTTGGAGGATAAAAAAAGTTAATATTCTGCCCTACAAACCAAGTCAAAATGGTGTAGTTGAAAGATTGAATGCAGATATTGAAAATTTCCTCCGTCATTTTGTAAAAGACAATCACAGAGATTGGTCAAAATACTTATCTTTTGCTCAAATAGCAATTAATACATCGTATAATAGATCAATTGGATCTTCTCCACATTTTGTCCTGCATGGATATATAAAGAGACTTCCCTACGAGATGCCTGATTATGTCTCTCCATTTACAAATAAATCGGAAAATAGAAAATTCATATCAGATGAGGTAGATGTCGTAGTGGAAAGAATGGAAGCAATAAGAGACTTAGCTAGAGAAAATCTAGAAAAAGAAACAATTAAAGCTATGGAACAGCAGCACAAACATGCCACACAAAGAGAATTGAAAGTGGGCGATTATGTTTTTGTAAATGCTGTAAAGAAACCAGAACAGAGTTCTAAATTGAACAAAAGATTTGAAGGTCCTTTTATTGTAAATCAAATAAAGGAGCCAAATAAGCTTATGCTTTCGTGTTTACATTCAACGAAATTATTTCCGGTTCACCGGGATAATGTAAAGATAATTCCAGTAGAAAAGATTACAGAATCTCATTTTTCATTTGATAATGATGAGATTTGGAATCCAGATGCAATTCAAGAAACATTGGATTCCCCAAAAGATACAACAGAAAGAACAAGTATGGAACCTGAAGAAGTAGATCGACAGGTAGATGATCAAGAATCTCCAACCACTTCTTCGTGGATTCCCCCTAATTTTTATGATGAACAAAATGTTATACCAGAGGATTCAACACCAGAACAAAAGAATCCTGTAGAAGAAACACAAACTTCTTGTAACCAAAGAATACCTGATACTCCTCAAGGAAGTAGATTGATGAATTCTACTCCACAAACAAGAACTCAAGTAAGAGGATATAGACCGTCTCTATCACCAATCAGACAAGAGGATTCATATATTTCGGACAGTTCTGAACACGAGGAACAGCCTGTCACTGAAGAAGTAAAAGAAGATGCTTTGGTAACACCACTTGCAGATGGAACTGTAGGGGAATATGTGCCAAGTTCTGCTGAAACACTTCCCAAAGATGATGTGGTAACACCTCCAGAAGAAGTTATGGATTTATCAACATCTGAAGGCACAAGAGATGATAGAAAAGAAGATCCGTCGTATAGACCTCACCAGCAATTCAGAGGTCCGAGGGATGTGGAACCAAGAGTTACAAGAAGTCAAACAAGAGAAAGAGAACATGAATCTCTTCAATCTCTACCACCAAGAACGGAAGAAGCAACACAAGAGTCTTCTGAAACAGAATTACAGAGACCTCCAGTTGTTTTGCCATTAGAGATGACTAGAAGAGGAAATAGACTTTACTATTTGCCTCCTAAGAGTTAAAATCTCTTAGATTGTATAAAATTTTTGTAAATAAATATTTTATTTTATTTTATTTGTGTTTATAACCTTTAGGTTTAAGTTTTTATATTTTCTATTACAATACACAAAATACACATTTTACCCTTTTCTATTTTTAATCTTTTAGGTATAAGTTTCCATATTTTATATTTTTATTATGTCCGTTACGAATTCGGATAATTTTTTTTGCCCCCAGGGGTCAGTCTTTTCTTTTGAAACTAAAAAACCCATAAAAAAAAATGGAAAAATTTTATTTTAAGAAACGTTTATATACTTTTATATATTTTTTATTTTAAAAAGAAAAACAAAATAAAAATCGAAAAATTTCGTTTTAATATTAGAATAATATGCTATATAATGAGCTTTTATTAATATTAAGAATTTTATTTTAATTCAGAATTAGCCTTATGCTATATAATCAGCTTGCTTTTATTAATATTAAGAATTTTATTTTAAATCAGAATTAGCCTTATGCTATAATCAGCTTTTATTAATATTAATTAGCTTCATGTTATATAATCTTTTAATTTTTAATTTTAATTTCATGATAATCAGAATGCTACAATTTTAAGTTTTACTTAAAGCTTCATTAATTTTAATTTTCATTTTAATTATAATCAGAATGTTGAAGATTAATTATCTTTAGTTTTATTATCCAAATTTGATTTCATTAATTAAAATTATTATCAGAAACATATCAAACTTGATTCCAATTTTAAAATTAAGGTAATTTTAATTTTAATTTTAATTTTAATTTTAATTTTAATATTAAAATTTAATTTTAATTTTAAATTTAATTTTAATTTTAAAATTAAGGTAATTCTATTATAACATTGGTAAAAAAAAAAAAAAAAAAAAAAAAATTTAATAAATTTAATTAATTATTTTAATTTTACTTTTTTTTATTTTTTTTTATTTTTTTTTTATTTTTTTTATTTTTACTTTCATAAAACGGCCGACCTAATTTATTAAATCGAAGTAATAATCATTTCAGACTGTAATGAAAATGTTACGTCCAGTTTTTGCATTACTTCTTTTACCTGCAGTCTTATCCATCTCCACTAACATTAATGAAGAAACAAGAGTACTGCCAGGTATCATTTTGTATCACTCCGGTGAAGTAAATTTTATCGAAGGATATCTTGACTTGATTGTATCTTTAGAATGCCCATCAGAAATTAAAACCACTATTTATAGAACCATCAAAATGGTAGATACTTTAAAAGATAGATTTTTACCTGCGTTTAATGATAATTTTATTAATATTTCTATAAACCAACGAGCGCACAAATGGGAATTTCAACTCATTAAAATTAGAACTAAAGTAATATCCCTTAAATTAGCTGAAATTAAAAGTTTACCCTGGATTCACTCCCAAACAAGATTCAAAAGAGCTGCTTTCGAATTGGGAGGAGATATACTTAATATTTTATTTGGTACCGCGACTGATAAACAAATCAAATTTTTAAGAAAAAAGATAAATATATTAGGAAACTTTGCGAGTACTTCAAATTTATTAGTTAATGAACTTAAAGAACAATTAAAGTCAAATACCCAAACATTATCAGAATTTCAAATTAACCTACAAAAATTAATTGTATTTCAACACAAATCGATTGAGGCAAACCCAACCCACATACTCAATCAGCTAGGTAGTATCCAAGCATTACTTACATTAGTTGAACATTCAGTTAATAGTATTACAATGTTACATCAATTAGTTATCACTTCATTACAATTAGCTAAAACAAAGATAACTAATGATCAACTTTATTCACCCATCTTTTTGTTACCATATATACTAGAAATGACACAAACTACAAAATTACATCCTATCATACCATTAGAGGCGACAACATATCATTCATTTTTGACATACTCATGGACTATAAAATCAACCACTAATCCATTTGAATTAATTACATTAATTCCATTCATTTCAAATGAGAAATTTATTTCATACAAGTTAATACCATTCCCAACATTCATTCCATTCAATGAAACGTCCGTTCGAATAATGTATAATACACCAAATAATTACCTTTTCGTTAATTATGGTCAAAGAAAATATACTTATTTGCGAAATTCGGTTCACGATTATTGTCGTAACCTAGGGAAAACAGCAGTTTGCCCTCAATCACAACCTTTTACATCCATTGATGACAAAACATGCTTGCTATCGCTTTTGTTTAACTATACTACTAATTTCTCGTCATGTCCTATAACTATCTTTAAATCAAAAGAACCCTTCACAGTAACACTAGGACATTTCACTATTATATCTTTTGCAGAAAAAATTAGAGCTTCTATATCCTGCGAAAGACCCCATTCCGTACAGCATATAAAATAATTTTATTTTTAATATTCCTCACGGTTGTACTTTTACCTCTGCTAATTATCAATTTAAAAATCCCATTCATTTAGAAAAGAATATTTCATTAACTTCATTAATTGCCCAATCTGATAAAGTTTTGTTTAATTTTTTAACTCATGTTGCTTTACCCAACATCTCTTCAGCATTGTTTCCAAAATTTCAAATAATGAAGGAAGTTCAGTGGAATAAAAGACTAGACAACATTAATAATACCATCCACCCATTAACTCCTTATCTTTCTCAAATTAAATTAATCCCATATATCGGTGGAGGAACATCTAGTATTATTTTATTCATTTTCATCATAGTGATTATTTATTTGACTTGGTCTTATAGAAAAGCATTGTGTAGAAAATGTTTGAAAGAATTAAATCAAGAACCCCAAGATATTCCATTGCAAAATATACCCATTTCAACAATTCCATTAGAGGTAACCCCAGTTAAAAATTCCCCACAGAAACAAATTGAAATTGGACCCTTGGTACAACCTCCCATAAAATTTAGACAATCATTAATACTCAAACCTCCTATGCCACCACCTATTCCATATAGGCGATCTACTTCTCAAGAAGTGGAATTATATTCTAACATTGCTAATTTGGACTAATATCCTTTCTACATGACTAATACCCTTTCTGCATTTATTTTGAATTGTATGTTTATAATACTATTAGAATTAAAAATCCTTATGAATTTTAATTTTCTGAGGCAGAGTCCTTATTGTAAAATCCTTATTGTAGAATTATTTCACAATATTTGAAATCAAAAAACTCGGTTTGTTGATACTTAAAACGTACAATTCAGAAACAAATTTTGCTTCATAATCCATTTCTACATTTCAACATTTTTTGTTTAAATAACTTTTCATTTAATACCTTTTTTATTGTTTGACTCGACATTTCTTTTCATAAAATTGTAAACAGGATGTCGAAATAAGTCTAAATCTATTCCTAAATCTAGAAATCAATCTAGATTTAAATCTAGATTTATTTCAAGAAATCTATTTTGACGTCACTTCAGGAAAAGAATTGAAAGACCGAGAGAATGGTGAGGGAATGAGAGGGAGAAACTTTAGGGGTTTAGAGAGAATTAGAGTAGGGGATTAGAGAGGGTTTTGGAGAAAACGATTTTTTAAGAAGGGTTGGATCATAGGAAAAATCCTTTGTTTGGGTCGAACAACCACTTAGATAACAGCTAAAGAATAGCGCTAAGTAGTGTTGTCAAGGCGCGAAAATTAATAGAAGTTTTTCTTAAAAAATTAAAATATATATAATATGCATTCTTTGAATATATTATATAGGATATTTTATATCATATATAATATGCAAAGATGTATATTGTTTTTCCGTTTTTCTTTTTAATTATAATATATTAAATATAAAGAAAACAGATTAAATATCAGTGAGACGAGCAAAGGAAGGTTCTCATTTAAAAACATATTAAAATGATCGTTTGACAAAGGTAATTATTTTAAATAATAATAATAATAATAATAATAATAATAATAATAATAATAATAATAATAATAATAATAATAATAATAATAATAATAATAATAATAATAATAATAATAATCTTGTAAAAATATTATTATATTTACAGCCTTTACTTTGTAATATTTTATTGTTTTAAAAATAAAATAAAGATGTTTGACATACTAATGAAATATATTTGTTAATTATTATATTGCAATTAATACAATATTAATTGTAATATTGGATAATTTTTTTTTATTTATTTTAAATGATTTTTCTGTATTCATGAAATATTTATATTGATATATTTGGAATATTATATTAATTACTAATTAACTAATTAAAAAAATTACTTACTTATTTAATATTTAGTAAACTCATTATTTTAAAGAACATTTAATTTATAATGTGTTTTCCATTGTTTTATATAGGTTTTTTTTGGGACCAGTAATTTAGGATGCAATAATAAACTCTTTACGAATTGGTGCGTTATTAAAATTCCTCCATTGTGGCCAATTGAGAAAGAAGAATCTCGAATAATTAGAGGGCCACATATATATATATATATATATATATATATATATATATATATATAAATATATATATATATATAATATATATATATATATATATATATATATATATATATACATAATATATATATATATATACTATATATTATATATATATATATATATATAAATATATATAATATATATATATATATATATATATATATATATAAAATAATAAAAATATTAGCGAACCCTTTGGCATGAAGCAAAACAATATCTTAAGATGGATTTATTATATTATAGTACACTTGAACACATATCTAAGTTAAAACAATGTTAAAAAAAATTCTATTTTCCATGAGTTATTAGGTATGAAAAAATAAATAAAAAGGGCAGTAGCCTTTCGCTTCGTATTGAAGCCTCTTCAGCTGCATATGTTTGACATACCGACTCTGGAAAAAACTGAACTATATTATCAAAAACATCCCCAAACATCACCCCCTAACCATGGTTTTCTTTTCTCTTCCCCCCCTCCCTTTACCTCTCAATATCCTTTTCAATAAAAACAATTAAAAAATTTGTTTAGTTCATACATCCGGTTCAGATCAAAGTATTTGATTTTTTACCCAAAAAATTGCTTTCAAACACACATAGTATAAAAAATCCCATGGGACGAATTTTTCTTCAACCGCACTACCTGCCCATATCATCCACTCATGAAAAATAAAAAAACCAGCGCCAAATCCGTCGAACTTATTTTTAGCAGTCTTTTCCATAAGTCGGTATGGTCAAACATAGGCACGCTGAAGAGGCTTCAATAAGAAGCCAAAGAGTACTGCCCTTTTTATTAATTTTTTCATACCTAATAACTCATGGAAAATAGAATTTTTTTAACATTGTATTAACCTTAGATATGTGTTCAAGTGTACTATAATATAATAAATCCATCTTAAGATATTGTTTTGCTTCATGCCAAAGGGTTAGAAAATATTAGTACATACAAACTACGTCGATAGCGGATTATCTTATTAATATATATATATATATATATATATATATATATATAGTATATATATAGTATAATATATATATATATATATATATAATATATATATATATATATATATATAATATATATATATAATATATATATAACTATATATAAGATAATATATATATATATATATATATATATATATATATAGATTTGCTTGTTCTGAATATGATAGCTATGGAATCTTCAAGTGAAAGTTTGAATTTATGTAATATATTTTTTAATAATAAAGAGTGAAACATCTTTAAATTTGCACTTATTTTTTCTTCGCAGGTTGGTACAGCGGGGAAATACAGCCATTAAATTCGCAATCCCACGAATTTGGAGAGAGCCAACTGACCACTCCAGCAATTATTGCTTCGAGCTTGTCAAAAATGCGCCTGCTATCACATATTCAGACCTTCCGCCATCCAATGCCCAAGTGTCGCACCCTCCTGAGCTCCGCTCCCTGTACCCATTCATCCAAAGGGAAACAGCCATCTTCAGAAGAAAGAAGCAATCAGAAGACGATGAAGTTGTTGATTCTGAATATGGTGTAGCAGAGGAGAGAAATCCATATTTCCCCAACAAAGAAGACATCAACAACTTGATCAGATATCTTGGTCTCACAAGTCCAGTGCCGAGCTTTTGACGTCGAGACTCAAGCAGTGGAATTTGTTACATGAAAGTTGCAAGTCGGAGTAAATGTAATCACTCTTTTTCAGCTTTTTTTTTCAGTCAATATGGTCTTTGCCCTTGCCGTATCGTGTCAGGTTTGTTTGAGACAGTTGAAATTGCCTGTAACCCCTGCGAGTGGTGCCTCTTCATTGATAGCTCATCAAAGAGTCTCAAAGCTGTGCTACTTCATAATGGAAAGATGTATCCATCTCTTCCCTTGGCTCATTCGGTGCAGCACAAAAAGAAATACAGCAGCGTGAAGGTATTGGTAAGTGCCTTGAGATATGAAGAACATAATTGGGAAGTTATCGGAGATTTCAAAATGGTGGCCTTTCTGATGAGTCTCCAAAACGGCTTTACCAAGTTTCCATGTTACCTTTATCTCTGGGACTGCAGGGCCTCCGCAAAACACTACCAAAAGCTGGATTGGCCACAGTAGACTGAGTTCAGTGTAGGGATTAGCAATGCCAACTGGGATCCTCTGTTGGACCTCCAGAAAATATTATTTCCACTACTCATAAAATTAGGCCTCGTGAAACAGTTTGTCACAGTTTTAGATAAGAAGTCTTTAGCCTTCATCTACCTTCAAGGCTTCTTCCATAAGCTGTCTGAGGCAAAGGTCAGAGCAGGTGTCTTCGTCGGACCACAAACAAAAAAATCATAGAGTGCAAGAAATTCCCGAAGAAACTCACTAGGACAGAAAAAGCACCTTGGAAGTTGGAACAGCTTTGTTGCAGTGGTTCGTTTTTTTCGGGAAAAAACGAGCTTGTTTTTTTCCTTTCCCAACCCTAGTCAGGAACCATGGCAAGATGGGCTGCGGGATGTCCCTTAAAGTCCACATCTTTGATGCTCATCTTGCTAAATTTAAGGAGAACATGGGGGGGGGGGCATACTCAGAGAAGCATGAAGAGCGACTTCACCACGATATTCTGGACTTTCAACTCCGCTACCAGGGATCATATAACGAAAACGTGATTGGAGACAATATTTGGGGTTGATTCGTGAAAGCAACTTACCGTTTAAGCTTAAATCCGGAAAAACTTTTCACTTCTAAATATTTTGAGGTCTCTGTTGTATAAACTAAGAATAAATAAATGCTACTTTTGAATTTTCTACTTTGTGTAACCATGAATGATTATATTCACCAATTTTTTTAAATCGGAATTGGTAAATTTAATTTGTGGTCACAAAATGAAAGTTTGGAAGAAACATTAGCTGTTGTTCATACCTTCTAGGTATAAGACAATAGAGAATTACAGTTGTTGCACAAAGACAAAAATGTATTACAGATTTATATATATATATATATATATATATATATATATATATATAGTATATAATATATATATTAATATATATATATAGTATATATATATATATATTATAATATTATATATAGTATATATATATATATATATAATATATATAAAGTGATGACCGGACAGTGATTATTGACCTTTTAGGCCTGAATGTCCGGGTTAGAAAAATTTTCCTTCCTGCCGAAGTTTCCGGCCGTATATATATATATATATACTATATATAGTATATATATATATATATATATATATATATATATTATATATATATATATATATAATAATATAATATATATTATATATATATATATATATATATATATATAATATATATATTATATAATATATATTATATATATACGTAACAAGACTCAAAACCTCGGGCTCTACTAGCTTCTGACATCTGTGGCTGAAGAGTCTTTCTTCCATTACTACTATCTTGTGTCTTCTGCAGCTGCTCTTCTTAACTAGAACAAACTTTCCGGCTTTTTTTTTAATAAATATCTCACGAGACTTGTTACTACTTCTCCAAATACTTCAACGTAAACCACACTGAGTGGTTGGGCTCCTCTCATTCTGATACAGGTGAGTGGAAAGAAGGCCAAAACATTCAGTATTTTCAACGATCTGGAGCAGTTGATTAAGGAACCTACACACATACCAGACCGTATTAACCAATTCTTGAACACATTTGCCTTCACCACTTTTCCTTCTTGCTACATATAAAATTTTACCTGCAGCCTGTAACTCTATTCACAATCTTGTAGCTCCTAATTATAATACTTTCTCTCCAGTAGCTCCACCATGTCTTAAATGTACTTTCTATCACTTTAATTGGGCTAATTGGGAGGCATTGCGTCGCTTCTTTGCTACCTACCTTTGGTTTAAATCATGTTTTGACTCGGAGAACGCTTCATTGACTGCTGAGAAAGTATACCGTAACCTCCAAGGGAATGGGCAGGTTCATTCCATCTTCTACTAAATCTTTTTCTCCTCAAAATCCACGGTTCTATGGAACTCGTTCTTGTGCTCTTCATGATAGATCGAATGACTATCGGAAATGAAAAAACAATTTTTCTCCTATCACTCTTGCCAATTTTCGCTCAACTCGGAATCGTTGCAGGGAATGAACGCTTTCACCAAAGGAAAGTGCGCTGAGCTACTTTGATCACCTACTGATCAAAATTTCAGGCCCCTTGCCAAAAACATCTCGTAATAACTTCTGTAAATCTGACTTTCCTCTTCTTATTCGCTCTGACTGATCTGTAGCAAAATCTCCTGAAAAAGCTAAGCTCTTCGGCCTCTTTTTTTCATCTAATTCCACCCTGGACGCTTCTGGCAACTCTCCTCCTACTAATTCTACTCTCGGATGTCCCATGGATCCGAATGTGATTACACATGATCGGGTGGTTGAGATTCTAATATCTATGAACGTCAGGAAGGTTAGTGACCCGGACGACATTCCTCCCCGTTCGGCTTTACTCTAAATACCTTAATTCTAACACTTTACTCAATGCTAGAAGCGCACATATGCTCAACCGTTTCCAAAGAAGGGTAACCGCTCTGATCCTTCTAATTATCGTCCTATAGCTCTCGCTTGTATTATTTCCTAAAATCTTTGAAACTCTTCTCCATCTGGAATCTTATTCCCTCCTTTCTGATCACCAGCATAGTATTCGACGTCAACTGGTGACATTCTCTCTTACCTCACTAATTTATAGTCTTCTGCCCTTGGGACTATTGAGAGTAGTGTTGGCACTTGACATATCGAAAGTCTTTGACCTGGTATGGCATGCGTCACTGTTATCTTAAGCTCCCTTCCTTTGGGTTTCCTCTTTCACTTTACTCACTTATGACTATTTCCCTCAGATTAGTCTGTATCGGCACCTGTTGGAGCGACCTCTTCTTCGTGTTTTGTTAATTGTGGTGTTCCACAAGGTTCTGTTCTATCTCCAACTTTATTCTTATTTTTCATTAACGATCTTCTAAGCTACTGTACACATCTAACTGTTCATTCTTTGCCGATGACTCAACTCTCCATTCTTCCACTCATTTCAAATCTGTTCCCTCTTTTGCTTCTAGAATTGCATCTCTACTTCAGGTTTCAGATTCTATTCTTGCAGACCTGGGTGAGATTTCCCGGTGGAGACGCCTCAACCTTGTGAAGCTCTACCCTTTAAAAACTCAACTTCTTCACATCTCCCCTCTCAAAATCACCTCCCAACCAGTGTATCTTCTTCGACGGTTCTCCCGTCTCACTTGTGGACAACATAACATTATTGGTCTGAACATAAACAATAAACTATCTTAGAAACCTCATATCAAAAATTGTTGATAAGGTGTCTTCAAAAAAGTTGGAGTTCTGTTCAGGTTGCAAGACTTATTTTCTTCGAACAATTACACTATCCAACAAAAAAAGAATTTTTTTTTGTCTTTGATTTGAAAGCATTTTTCCCTAATTGCTTCTGTGTACAAAGCAAAGAAAAATATTATTCCATTCAAACTTTGCTTTTGTTACCTTGACATCGCTGTTTTCAAATTGATCAATTGGCATTTCAAAGAAAATTTAATATTTTTTAAATACACATTTTTATTTCTTAAACGTTCTGGCAACTTCGAAGACGAAATAAATACAGAGAAAGTAAGCTCAAGTATCAATATAATTAGTTGAATAGTTCATCAGTCTTCTTGTAGCTGTTCAAGTGGAGATGCGTTGTTTTTGATAGGTGCATTCAACACAAATGGCATCAAGAGGTTGCCGATATCATGCATACGCATTTTGTTATGTCTGCGATGAATTTATGAAGACACTAGGAAAGAGATACCATGTGAATACGGATCTCTATAAAAGTGTTTGACTCACACGCTGAGGGACTTGGGCTCATTGGCCGGAATACATCTTATAAAATGTCCAATGCCTATAAGGCATATTTTGGTATGCCTGCTGGGGACCAAGACAAGCAATAGGAGCCTCATTTCACCTTAGAACTTTGCAAAAGAACTCTAGAGGGTTTTATATATATATATATATATACTAATATATATATATATATATATATATTATATATATATTACCTCCTGTTATATTATATATATATATTATAATATATATACTATAATATAATATAATTATATATATTATATATATATATATATATCAGTGGCGCAGGCGTGGCGTTTTCCAGCACTGAACGCTACATTTTCTCAGTCCTATTCCGAATTATATATATATATATAGTATATATATAATGACATATATATATCATATATTTATATATATATACCTTATATATTATATATATATATTTAGTATATTATATATATACAACCTTCCTCCTGTGGCTAACCATTCCAAAATTTTAACAGCTCTTTTTTGCTGAAAGGAATCTTTTACTTATATTAAAGATGGCAGCTTTCTCTTAATTTTTTGTATGCCTGGTCTCCCGTCCGTGCTCTACTAATGAAGAATTTATTGGTCTCCGTATTATCAATAGATTGTAAAAAATTTTGTTGGAATTGTACAGTCCCTGAGAATCGCCTTTCTACTGAACATTCCTAACTCCTTCAGCCTCTCCTCATACGCTCTACCATGGCAAACGCGAAATCATCCTTGTTGCTTTACTTTGCACTCTCTCTAGCATATCTAGTCTTTTTAATAAGGGCCCAACACTTGGGGGCCCACACTAACTGGCCTAACTAGCTATTATACAGTTTACTTATTTACTTCTTTGCCTTGTAAAACAACATTGCGTTCATTTATTATGCCAGCATTCTTATTAGCTTTATTATTTGCTCCAAACACTGATTTAGCTACTGCAAATTACTGCTTTATAATTACACTATTCTTTGTCTTGGTCCACAGTTCGAGACTAATCCCCATTCATATCGCAGTTTAAACTTTTATTTGGAACCTAAGTGAAGAACCTTACAATTTTTTTACTATAAAAATTCCATTTGCCACTTATCTGTCCACCCAAGAAAGTTTATCAGAACATTTGATATCTTTTATACATCCTTCACTATACCTAACTGAGGTGGCCACTTTTGGTTCATCTGCAAACTTAGAAAAACCTTGCATTTAAGTGCATGGTCTAAATCACTTATATATATGAGGAACAATCAGTAACCCCAGCTCTGAAACCCTGTGGGGACACCACTCATTCACTTATTTCCCATGATTGATTTTATTGGCCATTTTAGTTGTACACACTAGTTTCTATTCCACAACCACTCTTTTAATCCAACCAATTCCCTTTTGAAACACATTGACCTATGTTTCACCACTAGTCATAGGCGGTCGTGCGCGTAGTGTGAAGAGACGAGCGATTTCGCGTCCTATAAAGACCACAATCTAACAACATTGGTCTCCCAAACAGCTTCATCCTTGCCCTATGCGTGTTTTTCTGGCACTTGATCGGCTGATTGGGGGGCCTCTGCGTCGATTCTACGCTAACTTTAATTGGAATGACTGCTTGGACTCTGATGACGCTTCGGCTTCTGCCACTATGGTGGGAGCTGTAATCGTTGACGGGATGAGGAGGTTCATTCCTTCTTCGACTAAATCTTTCTCCCTTCATAATCCATGGTTCGATCGTGCATTTTCTCGGGGCCATTCAGGCTAGAGAAGCGCGTATCGGGAGGTGGGAAAAATTCTGGTTCTCTATCTCCGCTCTTAATTCACTCAGCTAGGAACGTTGCAGGGATATCCTCGCCACGACGAAGCGGGCTTTCATCAAAACGAAAGTGCGAACCCCTGGACCCACAACAAATCTTTCTGGGGCTCCTTGAGACCAAAAAATCTCTAAACAATTCTGTAAATCATCTTTTGCTCCTCTTATCGATCTGATGGCTCTGTTTGCTAACTCTCCAACTTTGATAAAGGTCATTATCCTCTTCGGCCTGCCTATTTTCCCCTAACTCAACCTTGGATCGATAATCTGGACTTCTACTTCCTTCTCCGTTCGTGCTTGCGTCGTTCGTCATCCGTATGTCTTACCTGTGATTACATTTTGATTGGGTACACGGGCTCCTGAGACTTATGAACGTTAGGAAGGCGGGTGGCGCCCAGATGGCCGAGTATTGAGGGAATGTGCTTACGTTGCTGACCTCTCGCCCTTCGTTCAACTAGAATTCGCTAGTGTCATCAATATTAGCTCAATAACTAATTACTGAAACCCCGCCCCTCGTTCACTATATTCTTATATCTCTAAATACTAGGCTCAATACTAATTAGCTAATACTACTAGCTCAATGCACTAATTCTCTCCATCTGTCTGTGGCCCTGCTGAAATTTAATCTCACTCACTTTAAAGCCTGCGTCTGTGCCAATCTGCGTAATTTGCGCTAGCGGACTGAACTTTACGTGTGCAACACCCCTCTTCCCTGGAATAAGGCTTGCCCACGTGTAGGTGGTCGGTGACAACTAAAAAAAAAGTGTACCACCCACCAACCATCATTGAAGTAACTCTTTCATCAGCCTATGTGGGGAACCTTTTCTAAAATTATATATTTATAGATTTTATAAAATATATAAATATCATATCAAGTTCTAGTAAAATATCTAAATATTTATACTTTAATCTATATGATATATGAAATATATTTATAGAGACGAGAGAGAGAAGAGAGTAGAGAGAGGACCAGTGAGAGAGAAGCTGGTAAAAAGAAAGGAAATAGTTTTTTTTTAGAATTAAAAATGTGAAGATGAAAAAGAAAAAATAAACCGCATAAAAATAAAACTTTAATTACTTTAATTAATACATAAAAATATGTCAAAATAACTTATTTTAATGTTACTCTAATAGTCTATAACACTTATAATAATATAATAATATTTAGGTTATTTTTCAAAGAGTTTCCCATTAAATACATTTTTCTTTCCAAGGAAAACGAATTTTTGCCAATATTTAAGTTGTTTTCATGCATATTTCGCTACTTTTATAAGAATACATATTGATTCTTAGAAGTAGGAATTTCAATGACTTATTTTTGTAAAAAGAGTGAAATTTTATTATGTATATTTATATCTGATTTCTAATATAATTTTTGAATTTCTAATTTCTTTAATAATTTTACTATATTTCAGAAGTCCGAAAGTTTGAAACGAAATTTAAAAGTACTAGCGATTAATATGGAAGAAAACGTAATTCGCTTCAATAATAGTTCTTCAGCGGACCATATCTATAGATGCAGCTTAATCATTGTAATGCGACTATACAGTTTTGGCAGAGCAATTTGATTGGTGAACGATTATAAAATGATAACTATACATCGTGTCGCAATTGCATCCTACAAATTTACAGATTACCTGGGCATTATATTAATATTAATCATATAATTGATCCGCTTTTTCAAGCGCACTATATAGTAGTATATATATATATCTATATATATATATATATATATATATATTATATAATATATAGTAAATAATATATATATATATACTACGTAGTACCTGAGGGTTATATATATAGTGGATATAGTTATAGCTTAACTAATAATTATAAGTTAACATTTATAAATAGCCAGTATAATGACAACAATGAAAAATAATAATGAAATTTAGAAAAAGAATAATTTATCTCATAGCTGTCAGTCATTCGCCCGCACAAAGATGACTGGAGCGCTTCGCCACGAGATATGCATTATATCAGACCATAGACACTGGCCGAAACGCGGTTCGCAGTCAATCTATATATTGATGCGGAGTGATCTGACCAGACTGAGATAGAGAAAATAAATCAATCCTTTTTTTCAAATTTCATTATCCCTAAGCCTAAGTATATATATTAATATATATTATATATAATAATACTATATATATTATATATATATATATTAGATAAATATATATATTATAATATATATTATATTATCATTATATATATAGCGCTTGAAAAAAGCGGATCAATTAACAATGAATTAATATTAATATAACATGCCCAGGAAATCTGTAAATTTGTCGGACCAATTGCGAGCACAACTTATCAGTATTATTATATAATGTTCACATCTTTCACAGCCAATCAAATTGCGCAAGAAATGTATAATTGAATAACATACAAAAGTCATCTCTATGTTTGTCGCTTAAGCCCTATTTGAAAGAATTTGTTTCTCATATTCGGAACTCTTAAAATTTTCGTTCAATAATCGGACTGTAAATTAATAAATAATAAAAAAGATTTGAATCTTAAATATATTAGATAAGTGAAATACAATATTAAAATTTACTTTTTAACAAAAATAAGAATTAAAGTTCTCACTTTATATATATATACACTATTTATAAAATATGAAAATATTATGAAAAAGAAGTAGGACAATTATAAAAATAAAATGGTCAAAAATATAAAGTTTGTTTTTTAAAAAATATGTGATTTAATGGGAAACACTACTTTAGAAATAGTGTGCTTATAATTTCGTATCCTAATATAAACCAATTTCAATTTCAAATTTCAATTTCAAAGTTCAATCACTTAAATATACAAAAAAAAAAAAAAAAAAATCAAAAAATATATATAAAAAAGCAAAAATTCATGATTTTTTGGATCAAAGAATCAAGTGAAAAAATCAGTTGATTTATATCAATTGATTTTTTCCGTGCCATCCCTGGTATATCATATATATATCATATGATATACTATATATATTATATATATATATTATATTATATAATATATATATAATTCATACTATATATTATATAATATATATATATATATATAATATATATATTATATATATATATATTATATATATATATATTATATACTATATATATATATATATAATATATATATAGTATATATATATATAATAGTATAATAATATAATATAGTATATTTAGAGTACATTCTATATAATATATATATATAATATATATACTATTATATATATAATATATTATATAATATATATATATATATATATATTATATATAATATATATATAGTATATATATATATATATATTTTATATATATATATAATTACTATATATCAGTATATATATATTAATTAGTAATAATATATATATTATTATCTATATTATATATTAGAATGCAGCGATGCGAGATGCGTTTCGTTTACTGGCCAGATCCGGTTTCTGCATATCCGACCCTAATCCTAAGGGACTTTTTCTTTTAGCATTTATATTAAATATTTAAGAGACATTTCATCTCTTTAATAAATTGGCATAAATTATTTTTAAATTTTCTTTGTTTAAATGTTTGCAGGCCTAACGGAAGTACTTCTTATCAAAGATAATAATTATATTGCGCTTAACTATTATCTAGATGAAGATAAATCTAGTTGTCCTGTGTACTTGGAATAGCCAAAACAATCCGTGGATGGAACAGAACTCTCTTAAGGCTTTTTGATGCGTTTCTAGCATTAAATAAGTCCTTTTGTATCGGTCGATCTTTAATATAATAATCTAATAATAATAAATAATAATTGAATAATAATAATAATAGAAATAATAATAATTAATAATAATGAATAATAATAATAATAATAATAATAATAATAATAATAATTGAAAAATCAAAATAATACAAGCGTACTATAGTTCACTGTTTTAATTTCTTTTGTTATTGAAGTTCCTTCAATAGGATTTCTTTTTTTATTTTGAATGCCGGACGGAAAAGAGATAAGCATAGATTATTCTCGAAGATACATAAAATAATACAAGCATAATAGAAATATATCATAAGTTATATTTAATACTATTTACTAGTATACCGAATCTATACTAATCATATATTAATATAGTCTATATAGTATATCATATATAATATATAATACTATATATATTATCATACTAGATAATATATATATATATTATATTATAATTATATATATATATATAAAGCTTAACAAAGAAATAAAGCAAATTACATACAAGTTACTTTGGATCCCCTGTGCACAGTGTACCCTCCGAAACCCGTAATGTAACCTTACTTCCCACCTGACACAAAGATCCTGAATTTATGAAATGAAATAAATGAGAAAAAGTTGAAAAAACTAAATGAAAAACAAACACTAAATATGAAAACACTAAAACTAAAGAAATAATAAACTTCTTGTTATAAAAATTAGCGCTTAAGCAAAATCCTTGAACAATCCTCTGCTGAAATGAAACATCCTCAATCTGAAATAAGAAAAGAAAAGGAACATACAAAAAACAATCATTCTTATACCTTTCTCCCCCTCTCTCTCCCTCTCACTCTCCCTCTCTCACTAACTCCTATTTCCTTCCACATAAACCTTTATACCTTTTACGTCAACTCTGTTCTTTGTAAATACATCCACCAGTTGATTCTTCGTATCTACCTATTTCACTTCTGTTATATTTTGCTCCTCCAACATCCACCTGATCCACGCTACATTTATTCTTAATCCTTTACTCAACACTTTCGTTTCAGAATAAACGGAATTTTTCAGTGTCTTACTATCTGTATACACTCTCACAGGTAACTTGTTACCCCAAGTTACCTGCCTCCAGCATTCTTCTACAAACAAACCTGCTTCTACTCCTTCTATAAACCCAATTGCCTCTGCCTCTATAGTAGACCTGGCAACACGCTTCATACATCTGGACTTCCATGCAATAGGAAATGTATTCCCCTGTTGATCCTTCAAACACACAATGTATCCCACCTGGGGGTTCACTCTTTCTTCATTGCCATAGGAGGCATCCGTATAAACTTCAACCTCTACACCACCCCCCAGTTTACTCAGCCATATACCTATACTTACACTCTTCCCTCTTTCAATATGTCAATTAACTTTCTCATCTCCTCTACCTTTCTCCCTTGAAAAAATCTGCTTGTCACTCACCGCATACGATAAATCAGGTCTGGTCTGACCGCTTAACCAATTAATTTGTCAT
>JABUQX010001946.1:15000-17500 GCA_015478945.1 Trachelipus rathkii | reverse complement strand
ATGCGTGTGATTGGTAGCTTCTCGCCAGTTGTAATTTGTCTCGATTCAATTTATACACTAAGAAGTGTTCAGTTGCTAAATGTTGTTTTCTGTGATTATACGTTAATTAAGTGTTCCATTTATTTATTTTATTTAGTTTATTTATTTATTTTTTTTGTGCTAACATCGAAGTGCAAAAATATTTAATTTATTTAAATGTTCTTATTTCGTTATTTTATCACCTTAACCTAACCTGGATGGAAAGTGTTTTGTAAATAATTGTGCTTGCAATATCTTGTGGTGGAGAATATGCTCACATGTGGTCTTTTTGTTCGCTTTCCGTATTTACAGCAGGAAAGCTTATTCGTCTACCACTCCGTCAGCCGCCTCAGGTACTTTGTCGCATTATTGTTTACTGAGGTAATCATAATAAATCTTTATTTATGCTATTATTTATATAGATAAATATAAATCTAATTTATATTCATTATAGATTTATTGTTTCGCGAAGTATTATTGAGTTTTCATGTTATAAAAGTGTCAGATAAGTTCACTTATGTTTTAGATGAAGATTTAACTGTGGAGCGCCTAGTCAAGTGGATCAGCTGATCTATAAAATCTGAAATTCACAAATATTTGGGACATGGTCATAAATTTTCGGAATTTTAAGATTATTTGACACAATAGAAGATTTGAAAACTAAAGTTAAAGATCTATTAAGTTTACATTGCTTGTAAATATTTTATGGTTAAGAAAGAATTTAGAGCATAATTATATATATATATATATTTAGACAATATTATGCTAATAAAGAGAAATTTTGATATATATATATATAATTTATATATATATATATATAGAATATAATATATATGAGGTATATTATATATATATATATATATATATATATATATATTATAATATATATATATAAATATAATTATATATATATAATATATATATATATAGAATAATATTGGATAAATATATATATATATATATAGTATATAATTGTGGTTCGCGAATATATATAAAATTGCTAAGTTAAGCACGCATATAAAATATTTTTGAATCTATATTAATAAAATGTATATTTTCTATATTTAATAAAATGTATATATACTCTTAGGTATATAACATTTTAACTTAGTATTTTGTCTTAAAGATATTACTGCAATCGTCATATACATTGACATGTTTTGTAGTCTACATTTACATTTCTTGGGCTAACGTTTAAGGCCAGCGTAAGTTTATTAAAAATGGCTCAATAAAACCGTTAACAGGACTACTTAAGTTTGCCTTATTAGTTACATTATTTAAATATTTACTTGGGAGTATCTCTTGATTCCGCCTTAGTTGTCCATTTACTGATTTCATAATATTCAATTAATTATTGAAAATTGTTGCTTAATATAGAGCTCAATTTGAGATATATGCATAGAGTTCTGACGCAGAATCCTTGGTACATACGTTAACATCAACATACTGTTCCTTCAGTTTTCCCGGTTTCCGGGTACAAAAACAGAGCCCGTCGTCAAATTTATGGTTTTCCAGAGATCTATCGTTGCAGAATTGGGATAGCGTCATTTCTGTATGAATATTGAAGTGATATACAGGCTAAAGACCTATCAGTAGGAGATCAAAGTTTTATTAGATTCAGGACGTAAACATCCAGAGTATTATTTCAGCAAGTGTTCCTATGAGGCCTGCGTCGATATGGAATGTAAGTACGTTTGTAGTGAAGAAGAACAGGAAGGTTGTTATTGAATACCCTGAGCTACGCCTTAGAGATGTGTTATTTAAAAGTGTTGGGGCGAAGGGGGGACCGGTGCGGAAGTCGCGATGTGGGAGAGGAAGGTGTGTCGAGTGTTGCCAACCATAACACTGTGATGGGAATATAGTGTGTAAGTGATCGAAGAGACTTAGTAGAATGGGGTGCGAGGCGGTCAAGAAGCGTAGGAATAGAGGGAACCGCGCGAGAAAACAGGGACGAAGAAGATGAGTTGAAAGGTGAGAGTAAGAAGTCAGTGGATGGAGTAAGGGAGTAGTTGACATTGTGCAGCATGCAACGGTGGAATGATGAGAAGAAGAAGTGTGAAAGAATTGCATTGTAGAGTGGCAATATTAAGAGAACCTTTGGGGATTTACTATTTGGAAGTGGGCAATTTTTTATAAGATAAAAATAAAAAAAAACAGCGAGAAGAAGGGGAAAGGACTGAAGGCTTCGTGTCAAGCAAGGTTGGATAAAGTAAGTAGATGTCGAGGTAGGGCAACTGAAGAAGGACGCAAGAGAGAAATTGGAAATAGAAGTAAAATGTTGAATTCGGGATATTTGCAAGTACTAAGAGAGACAAGGATAGGGGTTGTAGCGCAGGAGTAGCTCAGTACAAGCTACGTACTGTTGATTTGAAAGAGCAACGGTCGAAGGGACTGAGGGAACTGACTGGTGAAGAATTAAAGGTGCGTTTAATAGAAGTGGTAAGGAGGAGTGTGGAACAAATCTTTGCAGTTATTGAAACAA
>JABUQX010001946.1:5000-10000 GCA_015478945.1 Trachelipus rathkii | reverse complement strand
TTCTATTACTTAGCCTCTCTAATAGTTTAACTAGATGAAAATTTGCTTTTCATTGTTGTTACTACACCCTTTTATAAT
Source organism: Trachelipus rathkii (assembly GCA_015478945.1). Taxonomy (NCBI): domain Eukaryota; kingdom Metazoa; phylum Arthropoda; class Malacostraca; order Isopoda; family Trachelipodidae; genus Trachelipus; species Trachelipus rathkii. The sequence continues at coordinate 9,922 of JABUQX010001946.1, read as the reverse complement.
GTCGGACACGAGGTCATAAAATTTTAGAGATTAAAGGAGTTTTTCTGATTATATATTATAATTCAAGTAATTTTAATAATGAAGCTGGGTCATGTGTATATTTTGGATTGATATAGATATATATTTTTTTTGAAAAAGAGGACTGAAAGAACTACAGAAAACAGAAGTGGTTAAAGTCAGACTTTATTTCCAGGTAGGCAAATGTTCAGCACATTTCTCTGGCCCAACTGTGCTCACCGGACCCAGTGGAAGATCATTTTCTCCGAAATTCGTCTCAGTGAAAATATATGCATGATGAGCATTCAAAGAAATATTATGCTGAAAAAAAGGAAGAAGCTGAAAGAAGTACTAGAAAGATTCACTGAAGATCTAAAAAAAAACTGAACTGCCTTTCTTTTTCCGGGTGAAGTCCTATTCAAGGAGGGACTGTTGCACGCCTCAGAAGTTCACCAACTAACGCAAATTACCCAAATGAGCACAGACGCAGGCTTTGAAGTGAGGGAGATTAAATTCAGCAGGAAACAAAGAAGTTGGAAGAGAATCCCACATAACAGAGGTGGCAGGAAAGAAGGAAGCACGGCAGCTAACTAGCCAGGAGTTAACAATATCAACACAAAACTCACATGCAGACACAGCACCCCTTGTGTTACGAAGGCGTCGTAAATGTGGTAGTACGCGAGTGATAAGTTCCCTCGAGCACTTGCCGCTGCGGTATCTATAGAAAAGAGATAAAGCACCAACATCGCTCCGCAAAGATAGAGGGTTAAGTGAAGTGAAAAGTACGGAACAGTTTATAAGTCTTTTGGCCTTTGATTCGACCCTATCCAAAAGCCGGGTGAAACCAGAGCCCCCCCAGATATGAGAGAAGTAATCCATACAAGGGCGGATGAATCCCTTGTAAAGCTGGAGTAACTGAGAAGAGGAAAATAAGTCTTGCAGTTTAAACAGAACTCCCAGTTTCTTTGAGGCAGCCCTAATAACCACTGTGATGTGAGGTTTCCAAGACATTTTTTTGTTTATTACAATACCCTGTATTTATATTATCAACAGGAGAGAAGAGAGAACAGTCGAAAGAGATAGGAAGGTTAGAAGGTGTTTTAGAGAGGGAGATTTGTAGAAGTTGGGTTTTCAAAGAATAGAATTTCACAAGGTTGAGACGACCTCACCCGGAAACTCTATTCAGATCTACAAGAATAGAATCTGAAAGATTAGGACGAGAGGCAATTTTAGATGTAAAATAGGAAGCAGAATTGAAATGAGTTGAAGAATGAAAGGTCAGTCATCAGTATACGAGTGGATAGAGGTAGATGTGCCGGTGAGAAGATCATTAATGAAAAGTAGGAATAAAGTAGGAGATAAGACAGAACCGTGAGGAACACCACTATTGACAGAAAAAGAAGCAAAATTCGCCCAGTCAACAATAGCCGATATTGAGCAATTTGAAAGAAAACTAGACATAAGTAAGCAAAGAGAAGATGGAAATCCAAAGGAGGGGAGCTTGGAGAGCAGTGACGCGTGCTATACCCGGTCAAATACTTTGGATATGCCAAGCGCCACCACGCAAGTCTCCCCGTAGTTCCTAAGGGCGGAAAACCATAAATCAGTTAGATAGGAAAGTATTTCGTCAGTAGATCTCGAGCGTCTAAAGTCATACTGGCGATCGGATAGAAGTGAATGAGATTCCAGATGATCTAAGAAATGAGAGTTGAGAAGGGTTTCGAAGATCTTAGATAGAATACAAGTGAGAGCTATAGGGCGATAGTTAGAAGGACCAGAGCAGCTTCCTTTTTTTGGAACTGGTTGGACACTGAGGGAAAGTGTTAGTATTAAGACATAGAGAATATAGTTGAATTGGGGGCGGGGTCAGCACGGAAGCACATTCCTTAAAATTCGGGGAGGAACGCCATCCGGGTCACCCGCCTTCCTAACGTTCATAGATTTCAGGAGCCTATGCACCCGATCAAATGTAACCACTAGCAAAGGCATATGACACCTGAGAGGGGAAGGAGGAGGAAGAGGAATGCCAGAATCTTCCAGGTTTGAATTAGAGCAAAATATGAGGCCAAGTGGATTGGCCTTTTCAGTTGGAGAATTAGCAACAGAACCATCAGATCGAATAAAAGGAGGAAAGGCAGATTTACAGAAGTTGTTAGAAATATTTTTGGCAAGAGGCCAGAAAGAATTTTCAGTAGGAGAACCAAGGAGGTTAGCGCACTTTCGTTTGATGAAAGCCTGCTTTGCTCGTCGAAGAGTATTGCTGAAACGATTTCTAGCTGAATGAAAATTATCAAGAGTGATAGGAGAACGAGAATTTTTCCACTCCCGATACGCACTATCTCGAGCACGACCGAACCATGGATTATGTTGAGAGAAATATTTATTCGAAGAAGGAGTGAACCTGCTCATCCCATCAACGATTACAGCTCCCACATTATCGGCAGAAGCCGAAGCGTCACCAGAGTCAAAGCAGTCATTCTAATTATAGTTAGCGTAGATGCAACGCAAGGCCCAACAATCGATTCGATCAAAGTGCCAGTAAAAACGCGTAGGGCAGGACGGAGTTGTTGGAGAGAAAGTATTAAAATTAAGAGATATAAGGTTGTGGTCAGATTTACTAATAGGAGTGAAGGTGGTATATTTATAATTTATAGAGAGAGGACTAGTGTGAAACATAGTCAAGTGTGTTCAAGAATTGATTAGGACGATCCGGAATGTGTGTGGGTTCTTTAGTTAGCTGCTCCAGATCGTTGAGATGTTGAATGATTCGGCCTTCTCCCCACCTAAATCAGTATAAGAGGACCACAACCATTCAGTGTTGTGTATATGGAAATTCCCTAAATAGAGGACCTCAGTATTTGGATGAGAAGATATAACAGTCTCGTGAGAAGTAGTAAGATATTCAAAAAAGACGTGAAAATCTGTTCTGTTAGGAGAACAATAGCAGAAGCACAAATTTATTGTAGTAGAAATAAGAAAGATTTTAAGCCACAGAAAATCGAAGTTAGGAGATTCGAGATTCTCGAGACTTGTTAAAGGAGTTTTTATGTTTACATAGGCACATAGTCCCCCATTCAGACGGAAATTATAAAATAAGTTGTAGTTGGACATATTAAACGAGTTAGAGGATGAATTCTTAGCCATCTGGGTCTCAGACAAGAACAAAAGGTTAGGATTAGAGTTAGAGAGGTGGTATTCCACGGATGCAGAGGTCTTCATTATATATATTATATTATATATAATATAATATATATTATATATATAATATATATATTATAATATATATATATATATATATATATATATATTATATTATTATATATATAATATTATTATTATATATATATATATTAATATATATATATATATATAATTATATATATTATATATATATATACTGTTTCCCAAGACAATCGTCGTCGCATGAAGAAATTTTTTCAAATTCTCTTCCATTGGTAGCAAGGTACCGAAAACCCCTTTCTATCCATTAATATTTTCACAAATGGTGGTGATATACCGTATACCATATTAATAATAATAGTGATACTTTTGATGTGATAATGGATAATAATAAGTGTAGTAGTGATAATTTAAGATATAATTATTAGATATAGTGATACTTGTGGATAGTGTGATAATGTTAATAATAAGTAATAGTGTGAAATAATTTAAGGTATGGTGAAAAACAGTCGAAGCACAACAATATTATATTAAAAAAGTGTTATAACATATTAATATTAATAATTAAATATAGTAAAATAGTATGATTATTATTAGTAAAAATATAGTGTATTTTGTTTAAGTATAAGTTTGGTATAATATTAATAATAATATGATTAATAATAATAATATATATTTATGAATATATATAAATATATATATATATATATATATATATAATATATATATATATATATATAATATATATATATATATATATATATATATATATATATATTATATATATATATATTATATATATATATATATATATATATAATTAATATATATATATATATATATATATATATATATATATATATATATATATTATATATATATAATTATATATATATATATATATATTTATAATTATAATATATATATATATATATATATAATATATATATATATATATATATTTTGGTATCGTGCATATATATATATATATATATATATATATATATATATTAGGGATGTGCCGAATATTCGGTAAATATTCGGTATTCGGCCTATTCGGCCAAAATACCGAATATTCGGTATTCGGCATTTTGCCGAACTATTCGGGCCGAATTATTGAGCTTTATAAAAATAAATTACGTCAACATAAGGGAAGTTATTTCAATTTAAAATTGAAATTTTAGGGAAACTTATTTTCCAAAAAAATAAAAATATAGCCCAATTTTGTAGTAGCCAATATGGCGAAAATCTTGGTCATTTGTCAGATCTATAAGGGCCTTTGACATTTTTCAATATTCTAAAAAATAGAATTCATTTAGTGATACGGGATAATGGACCAAACATGGTAGCTGGTATAAGGGAGAGTGCCTTGCTATCAATTTCATGTTTTATTCAATGTTGCAACTATGCATTCACGATTCAAAATTATGTCAGAAGTCTGTTTAAAGATTATTTTATTTACTTGCAGGAGCATATCCTCTCATTTTCACCATTCAGCAACGGAAGCTGCAAGCTTAAAACTTTACCGATGCAGCTGAATGTCAAACAGGAGCATAATTTAATTCAAGACGTTTCTACACGCTGGAACAGGAACTTATGATATGCTTAAAAGATTGTTTGAACAAAAAGTTCGCCCTATCCATATACGCTGCTGAATGCAATCAAAAAATGTTACTGATTTTCAGTGGCAAGATTATTCCATTACTTGAGCCATTTGACACATCACTAAAACAAGCAATAAATAT
>JABUQX010001945.1:32500-37909 GCA_015478945.1 Trachelipus rathkii | reverse complement strand
AATAAAATAAAATAATAATGAATAAAATAATAATAATAATAATATATATAATAATAATAATAATAATAATAATTAATAATAATAATAATAATAATAATAAATAATAATAATAAAATAATAAAATAATAATAATAATAAATAATAATAATAATAATAATAATAATAATAATAATAATAATAATTAATAATAATAATAATAGAATAATAATAATAATTAATAATAATAATATAATAATTAATAATAATATAATAAAATAATGTAATAATATAATAAATTAATAATAATATAATAATAATAATAAAATAATAATAAATAATAAAATAATAAAAATAATAATAATAATAATAATAATAATAATAATAATAATAAAAATAATAATAATAATAATAATAATAATAATAATAATAAAAATAATATAATAATAATAATAATAATATAATAATAATAATAATAATAATAATAAAATAAAATAATAATAATTAAATAATACATAATAATAATAATAATAAAAATAATATAATAATAATAGATAATAATTATAATAATAATAAAAATAATAATTAAATAATAATAAAAATAATAGTAATAATAATAATAGTGAGTATTGAATAATAAAAATAAAAATAATACGTTATAATAATAATAATAAAAATAATAATTAATTAATAATAAAATAATATAATAATAATAATAATAATAATAATAATAATAAATCATAATAATAATAATAAATAAATTTAAGAATGCCACTTTTCCTTGAATTATGACACTTAAAGAAAGTATTGTGCTACCCATCCCAACTATAAGACATCCTTTTAAAGAATCACGTTTAGCTTCGATTGAATCTGAACTTTGAGTGAATCAGATATTATTTCACGAACTTTGGGAGAGAATGGGAGAGGAAATAAATTTCTCGTATTGTTGCAAATCATTCTCATCATTCTTTTTACATATAGAATATATTTGTTTAACTGTTATTACCTAGTTTTTATTCTTTGCTAGCAATAAAATTTAAACTTAAATATAAAAAATATAAATACTTTCTATATTTGTATATAAATTCTAATATATAATATATATAGATTATATATATAGATATTTATTATATGTATATATATTATATATAATGTAAATTTCCCCCTAATGCAATTTCACCATGCTTGAGTCGATCCTGGACCCTGCAGCATGAGCGTGCATGTGTCTTGACCACTAAACGCTACGACGAGACAAAAAGAAACCGAAGAATACTTCTTACTGCTCCAAGAAGAGCATTACTACGATTCCTCCCGCTCGCACTCGAAGCGTAGTTGCCAAACAGGTACGCGCATTGGGAATAATAATACATAAACCGGGGTTATTATGTAAATGAAATGCAATAATTTAACCTTGCAATTTCAACTTTTAATTTGTAAATACCCCCTAAATGTATTAGGTTAAAAATACATTAGGGTTTTTTACAAGTACAAGTTGAATTCAAGGTAAAATTATGGCATATTCAATTATATATCTGTACTATTATATATATATATAATATATAATAATATTATATATATAATATATATATGATATATATATATATATATATATATATATATATATTATACTTATATCATATATATCAGCGAGGTGGGCACTTTCGCTCTTTAGTCCGCTAGTCCGCTAGTCCGCTCCGAAGAGGACTACCAGAATAGGTGCGGACTTAGCGGAGGTGCGAAGTCGTCAGGAAATTAGCGGATTGCACGTGCGGATCAAAAAAGTTTCCGCTCTTTTGGTCCGCACCTTTTTTGAAAAATGAAGTATAGTTTACTTATTAAGAATTTTATTGGGTATAATAAAGAAATATAATTTTTATTTTAAGTTTATAACTAATTATATTTTTAGTCGACTTATTGTTTTTTTAATAATTAAACTTCCAAAAACAATCTCAACCTCCTTTAATTGTCAGCCATATATATATATAACATTTTAAATTGATTTTATAGACGGAAATGGCTATTACCCCTCATCTATAACTTTAATTAATAATAATTAAAATTAAGCTATATACTAGCATATCTACAAGTCGATTCTGTGTTAAAACCAATATATATATATATATATATATATATATATATTTTTATAAATATATTAAAAAATAGAGATGATATATTTATATATATATAACCATATTGACTATATATATATATATATATATATATATATATATATATATTTATATATATATAATATATATATATATATATAGGTTAAGGGTAGGGGGAGAGATAACGGTTAGAGAAAGAGAAAAAAGAGGAGAATAGAAGTCATAAAGGTGGAAAAATTAGATGAGACACTGTGTAAGAGGAGTTTAGCTGGGGAATTGAGATAGAGTGGAGGGACGTGAGTGGCGACGGAAATTAGGAAGGGTAGAGGAGTGGAGAGATTTAAAGGAGAGAATTTGTGAAAGATGCCAGAAGGCATATGGGAGTAAAAAGGTGGAGCAAGTAGAAGGAAGGGAAGTGAATGGTGGAGTGAGAGGTGAAGAGTTGGTGAAAAAGAAAAAGACGGGTCTATGTGTGAAATGGTTTGGGAATAGGAGAAGGGAAAGTTGGGAGGAATTAGAAGGGTTAGAATGGAAGCAAAGAGGGCGTTGGAGGGGCGAAGAGAAATGCAAATAATGAATGGTGTAGAAAAGTGACAGAAAATTTTGAAACAGGGAAGCAAGTTATCTGGAAAGAAGTAAATAAAAAAAGAAGAAAGATGGGGGTTAGGAGAGAGGGTTAAGGGGGGGGAAGGGGAATGGATAGGAGGGGAGGTTAGGGTGAGGAATAGGTGGGGGATATTTTAGAGGATTATTGAATGAAATGGGTGGGAGAGAGGAGGAGGATTTACAAGAGGTGGGGATGGGGGGGAAGTGGGGAGGGAAGGGGATATGGAAATACAAATGGAAGAAATTATTAGGGCGCTAACTAAAGGAAAAAAAAGGAAAGTCCACAGGATCTAGATGGTGTGAGTATGGAAATGTTACAGATGGGAGGCAGAGGGGTGGAGGAATGGCTTTATAGGTTATATAATTTATGTTGGAGGAAGGAAGTAGTTCCACAGGATTGGGAGGATGGTTGTTTGGTTCCCTTTATAAAGGGAAAGGGGATAGGATGGAGTGTGGTAATTATAGAGGCATTTGTCTTTTGAGTGTAGTAGGGAAGGTGTATGGGAGAATACTAATTGAGAGGGTGAGAGACTAACGGAAGAGAGTATGGGGGAAGAACAAGGAGGGAGGGTGAGAAGGGGGTGTGTGGATCAAGTATCACAATGAAGATGCTTGTGGAGAAAGGTATAAAAAGGAAAGGGAAATGTATGGGGTTTTTAGATCTGGAGAAAGCTATCGATAAGAGTGAGAGGGGGGAATTATGAGGGTGCTGGAAGATATTGGAATAGGGTAACGAAATTAGGGTAAAGGTATTAGGCCTCTTTATAGGAATAGTAGATTGTGTGTAGAGAGTATTAGGAGGGAGAGTGAATGTTTGGAGTAGAGAGAGGGTGAGACAGGGATGTGTAATGTCACCGTGGCTTTTCAATTTATTTATGGAGAGTGTCTTCAGAGGAATGATGAGGGAGGGGGGAGGGGTGTTGATGAATAGGGGTGATAGATGGGAAGTGAACATGATACTGTTGCGGATGAATACTGCCTTAGTGGCGAAGGATTCAGAAGGTCTGAAGTATTTAGTGAAGGAGTTTGAGAGAAGATTGTGTGGCAAAAGGGTCGTAAGGATAAATCCAGGTAAGAGGTAAAGTGTAGTGTTCTGAGGAGGAGGAAACAGATGAGGGGATGGGGTTAGGGATTAGAGTGTAGGAGGTGGTAGTTTTCAGAAGAAGTAAAGGGTTTTTTAGTATATTAGGGATGGATTTGTAAGGAAGGAGGATGGAAGGAGGATAGATCACAGAGTAAGAGAAGGAATGAGAGCATTGAGTGGTCTGGGAATTATGGAAAGAGGGGGATTTATCACTTAAACTTAAGATAAGTATGTTTGAAAAAATTTGTGTTCCAGCGGTACTATATGGGTGTGAAACATGGGGGTTGAATGCTAGGTCCAAGAAGAAATTGGAAGTGTTTGAGATGAAAGGGTTGAGAGCGGTGTGTGGGGTTAGTAAAAGAGAGAGGATTAGAAATAGGGGTATAAGAGAGAGAATGTGATGGAGAATGGTGTTGGGAGAAGGCGGAGAAGGGAATGTTAGATTGTTTGGACACCTGGAGAGAAATGAGGAACAGAGGGTGGTTAGGAGAGTTTGGGAGGCGGGAGGGGATAGGAAGGAGAGGAAGGGGAGACCAGAAGAAGATGGATGGATGGAATAAAGGAAATGTTGGAGGAGAGAGGGATGAGGGTGGAGGAAGGTAGGGCGTTGGCGAGAGATAGAAAGGAATTGGAGGAGGTGGGTGGGCGAGATGAAGGGAAAATATTGAATTAGGAAGCTGCACGTACAACTACCCGCTTAAAGGGGAATAGTGTTTGTATATAATAATAATAATATAATAATATATATTATTAATATATATTATATATATATATATATATATATAAATATAAATAATATATATATTATATATATATATATATATATATGATATATATATATATTATTATATATATATATATATAATATATATATTATATATATATATATATATATATTATATAATATTAATATATATATAATATATTTATATATATATATTATATATATATATATATATATATTGAGTTTATGTAAATTGATTAATATAATATATATATATATATATATTAATAATATATATATATATATATACTATATAATATATAATATATATATATAATATAATATATATATATTATATATATATACTATATATATATATATATATATATAGCTCCGAAGCTGATACGTAGCTTAGCATCGACTCTGCAGCGTCGAGGCCTTCATGGATTCTACTAAAATCTTGAACGAAATAGACCTTCTTATGGGTGGACAGGGTGGTCAAAAAATTTCAGAAGGGAGGCAGAATGATTTAGGTGAGGACCTTAAATTATCAATGGACTGCTGGAAGCGAACTAACACCAGCACTCCTCTCACCACAAGGACATCTTTCACCTTTCAGCAATCAGACAGCAATTTGTTGAACTATGTTCATAAAATTATAATACACCCTCCCCCTAGTTCTGCTGCTGTAGGCGAACTATTTATACTGGTGGGGATATTTGAGGGCAAAGATGTTTCAGCCTTAACTGCTTTTAATATTTGAGCAGCTAATCTTTTTGAAAGGTTAATATGGATCTCTTGTTCTATTGACGAAGACATTAGGAGGATGGGAAAATCTTCGAGATTTATGTAAATATTTTCATTCAATTTTTTCATATAATATTATAATAATCTTTGTAGAATATATACTA
>JABUQX010001945.1:10000-20000 GCA_015478945.1 Trachelipus rathkii | reverse complement strand
TATATATATATATATATATATATATATATATATATATATATATATATATATATATATATATATATATATATATATATATATATATATATATATATCCTTTGTCCCAAAAGTAATTTTACTGAATATCCCATGAACGACTGGAGTAATGTTGCTCCTCCGTGACGTATACAAGTGGGTAGCTAGTTACCTAGGCTACAAATCCATACCAGTTTTAACCAGATTTTTAAAGGCAGTCTTACACTACATCTGTTTATGTATGGGCGTGTGTTCTAACCTCGTTACGTTTTTGCACTACATCTTTTTGTGTATGGCGCGTTTTCTATCCTCGTTACGTTTTTGCGATGCAGTAAATATTGAACAGCGATACGCTATCAAATTCTGTGAAACGTAACAAGTCTGCCACTGAGACATTTGCTTCTTTAAACGAAGCTTATGGGGATGCCACTCTATCGAGAACCATGGTTTTTAAGTGGCAAAAAGCTTTCAAAGAGGCCCGAGTAAATGTTGAAGAAAACCCTCGTTGTGGATGATCAATCTCGTCAACAAACGATGAAAATGTGGAAGTTGTTAGAGATGTGATGAAGAGAGACCGCCGGTTCAGTGTCAGAATGATTGCAGATGAAACTGGTTTGGATAAAAATGCAGTTCATAGAACTTTAACTAACCATTTGCTCGTGCGAAAATTTTGTGCAAAACTAGTGCCGAAAGGCATGTCTGTGGAGCAAAAAGCGAACAGGATCAAAATTTGTCAAGATTTACTTGAAAGACTTGAAATGGAGCACAATATTTTGGATAAAGTTATAACATGCGATGAATCATGGGTTTTTGAATACGATTTTGAAAAAAGAGGGCAAAGTGCGGAAAGGCACACAAAAAATTCTCCTCGTTCGAGGAAAGCACGTATGACCAAGTCCAAGGTGTAAACACTGATTATTGTTTTTTTCGACAGCCGTGGTATTGTGCACAAGGAATTTGCACCTTCAGGACAGAGAGTTAATCGCGTCTTTAACAAAGATGTCTTGGAACGACTTCGAAAACGAGTTCAGCGAATCAGAACAAACATTACAGACGATTGGGTGATGCACCACTATAACGCGCCATCTCACATTGCGCTCTAAATTATAGAATTTCTGACGAAATAAAACATTCAAGTACTTCCACATCCTCCATACAGCCCAGATCTAGCTCGGGGTGATTTCTACCTTTTCCCTAAGTTAAAAATGAAGTTGAAGGGTCATCATTTTCGGACGATGGAAAACATAAAAAATACTGTAACACTTGAACTAAACACACTTCAGGAAAATGACTTCCGGTACTGCTATGAACAGTGGAAGAAAAGTTGGAACCGCTGTGTAACCTCCCAATGGTCATACTTCGAAGGAGATAACTTGCAATTTCAGGTAAGTCCAATACATAATTAAATACGACATCAGTACACTTACTTTTGGGACATAACATATATATATATATATATATATATATATATATATATATATATATATATATATATATATATATATATATATATATATATATATATATATATATATATATATATCAAGAATTTTATATTTTGTGATATTAATATTCTTATTATTATTATTATTATTATTATTATTATTTTTAGTATATATGCAGTTAAAAATTAAAATAGTTACATGTATATATACATAAATATATATACATTATTATTATATATATATATATATTATTATTATATATTATATATTATTATTATTATATATTATATTATATATATTATTATATTTTGTTGTAAATATTAATGGATATTACATACACATTTTATTTGACATATTTTTTCTTGTAATATATATATATATTATTATATATATATATTACATATATATATATATATATATATATTATTATTATATATATTATAAAGATATATATATATACATACATATTTATATATACATCTGTAATATATATATATATATATATATATATATATATATATATATATATATATATAATAGTGATGTGTGTGACTTCCGTCATGCGCACAACATCCGCATCCAATTTAAGATTTTGAAATATCAATATCTGCATCGCATCCGGCATCCGCACCCTCAATTATTAAATTCGAAGGTTGCGGATGTATAAAATTATGAGTTTTTAATTTGGTTCCTAGTGCAAGATAATTTTTTTGGATGGTATGAATAAGAAAATTATTTTTTATTCATATATATATATATATATATATATATATATATATATATATATATATATATATATATATATATATATATATATATATATATATATATATGATATATATATATATATCATATTATATACATATTATTATTATTATTATTATTATATTATTATTTCTATATATCATATTATTATATTATTATTATTATTATTATTGGTTATTATTATTATTTATATATTATATATTATTATATATATACATATATATGATATTATATTATGTTGGTTATTACATATATATAGATAGATATATATATATATATATTATTATTATTAATATATATATTATTATTATTATTACATTATTATTATTATTATTATTATATTATTATTATGCTATATATTATATATATATTATATTATGTTATTATTATTATATATTATTATTATTATTGATGTTATTATTATTATTACATACAACATATATTACATATATTATTATTATACATTATTATTATTGTTATATTATATTATTACATATTATTATTATTATTATATTATTATTATATATATTATATACATATTTATCTGTTATTTATATTGTTATATATATATATATATACATACATATATATATATTATTATTATTATATATATATATATATATATATATATATATATATTATATTATTATTCATATTATTATTATATATATATCTATATTATATATATATATATATATATATATACATATATATATATTATTATTATTACATATATATATATTATTATATATATAATATATTATATATTATAGTTATTATATTATTATTTATTATATATATTATTATTATTATTATATTATATATATTATTATATATATATGCATATTTATTACATTATTATATATTACATATGCTATACATATATATATGATATACATAAAATTATATATATATATATAGATATATACATATACATACATACACATATATATATAGTATATATATATATATATATATATATATATATATATATATATATATATATATATATATATATATATATATATATATATATATATATTTTACAGAACCTGTTCATACTTCGGCTACGTTAAAACACGATGTCATGAATGGTTTTTAACCATATTGGTAAAGGACGCTAATAACAGTTCTAAAAACAAAAGAAATACCAAGCAGAAGCGATGGTGTACTGGAATGGAATGGAAGGAACAAAAAATTATCGTCTAGCTCTAGTCTCATAATAATAGGAAAACTACATTCTTAAGAGTAGAAAATACATAAATAAATAAATAAATAAATAAATAAAAATAAATACGGGTAAATTTTATGGAAAATTAAGGAATTATATATATATATTATATATTATTATTATTATTATTATTATATATATTATTATTATTATTACATATATATTATTATTATTATTATTATTATTATTATTATATATATTATTATTATTATTATATTATTTATATATATTAATATTACATACTAATAGTTATTATTATATATATATATATATATATATTATTATTATTATTACATATATTATACATTTATTTTTATATTTATATTATTTTTTGTTGTTATATATATATATTATTATTACATACACATATATTATATATATATATTATTATATATATATATATATTACATACATATATATACATATATATATATACATATTATTAGTATCTTTAATATTATTATTATTAGTTATTATTATTATTATTATTATTATTATTATTATTATATTATTATTATTATTATTATTATTATTATTATACATATTATTATTATTATATATTATTATTACATATTATTATTATTATTATTATTACATATTATTATTATAGATTTTTTTACATATTATTATTATTATATATTATTATTACATATATATATATACATTATTGTTATTATTATATATATTATTATTATTATTATTACATATTATTATTATTATTATATATATATTACATATTATATTATTATTATATTATTATATATATTATTATTAATATTATATATAGTTATTATTTATATTATTATTACATATTATTATTATTATATTATAGTTATATTATATATATATTATTATTATTATTATTATTATTATTACATATATATTATTATTATTATTATATATTATTATTATTATTATAAATATATATATATATATATAGAGTTAAAATTAACATGATACCTTCCTTATTAAATATAAGTGTGAGCGTAAGTGAAACTGACTATAATAATATTAAAATAAAATAAAAAAAAACGAAAAAGGAAAAATAGATGAAGTTGAGTTTTTTGAGGGAGGTTTAAAAATGCCTTCTGAAAAATTAGCCGCGGAAAGTCACAAAATAAACGTCATAAAGACTAAAATATGAGGTGCATTTTTTAAAGATACCGAAATATCCTTCGAACTCAAAGCAGATGACCATGAATTAGAAATAAATGTAGAAACACTAGAAAGTTCTTGCGGAGAATTAGCAGCGGAATCTCAGGATTAGGAAAAAAAATCAGCAATTGAACGCAAACGTTTATCAATATATGAGTAAATAGGAGCCTAAAATAGGACCAAATAATAGTATAAATAATGCAGGTACTATAAAGTCAAATAAAACCAGTTTTAGGTCAGGTTCAGTATCACCTTCATTGATATATGAGGTAAAAAGAATAAAGGCTAAGCTAAAAGCAGACCAAGAATATTTGTCAGAACAGAGAGAATTTAGAATGAGAGCTGGAAAACTTAAACATGGATCATCAAAATAGTTATACAAAAATTTGGAACAATGCTTGACAAAAACTGAGGGAAAGTTGAAAGAACGTATCTCAAGTATTAGTGATAAATTGCCAAAATATGAGAATAAGAATACCATTTGGTGGATTCCCAGCACAATCGTAAGTCGTAACTAAATATCCTCTTACCAAACCGTCTATCATTCATCCTTTCTATAATATATTAATATATATATATATATATATATATATATATACTATATATATATATAATATAATATATTATTATATATTATATATTATAATTATATATATATATAATTATTATATATATATATATTATAATATAATATATTATAGTATATATATTTATACTATATATATTATATATATAATATATTTAATAAGAAACGAAATAATAATATATTTTTTAATAAATTATATTTTTTAACTTTATGTATAGATATATTATACATATATATAATATTATATATATTATATTATTATATATTATATATATATATACATGTTGCTAAAAAAACATCTGATACATCTAAGAGAGATATAATATAACAATAGTTTATTATTATACTATATATATATATATATATATATATTATATTTATACTATACTTTTATTATATATATATTTTATATATATATATTTAATATTATATTATTATATACATATATATTTAATTACATATAATATTATATATAATATATATATATATATATTTATATATATATATATATATTATATATATTATTTATATATATAAATATATATTATAGTATATATATATTATATATATAATATATATATATATATATATACTATATATATACTATATATATATATAATATATATATATATATATACCACTATATCATTCCAAAACTATATTATATTTATATTATATAATATATATAATATTATATATTATATATATATATATAATATATATATTTAATATATATTATATATATATATATATATATCCCAGGGAGGATTGTATTAATGACGGATAGAGGGAGCTCGCACAACTTTGAAATTTTGCACACAGTATCAGACCTTGATACTGACGTCCGTGCACACCGTAGTTTTCGGAAATACCACGATACTATCTAATATATATATTATATATATTATATATATTATATATTATATATATATATATATTGTATATATATATATAATATAGTAATATATATATAATTATATTATATATATATTACCATAGAAGGATGCTTGAAACCCCCCCGCTGGGCACCTGCTGGAGCTACACGGCATTCTGCTTTGGTGCTCCTTTGTTACAGGAGCAACCAACTAAAGTTGTCGACCTGTAACCAGGAGCCCCATCAGAGTGCCTGTGCCCAGCAGGCGGTTCACAATCCCCTTCTAGTGATTTAATAATACGGGTCTCCAAAGCAGTGATACTCGAAGCAGTAGACTTGAAAACTGTCCGAGATGCCTTCATGGAAGACGGATCGGTAAGTGTAGAGCCTTGTACTGTCTACGGCGACGCTTTGTTGTCGTCGTTCGGTTCCTGCTGCCGAGGCAAACTATTTCTCTTCATATGTATTATAGTATATATATATATATCATATTATATATATATATATATATTAATATATATATCATATATATATCTATACTATATATAGTATTATATATATATATACTTATTATATAATATATATATATATATATATATATATATTAATTTACTATATATATATATAAATATATATATATATATATATATATATATATATATATATATAATATATATATATATATATATTATATATATTATCTAATAGTGATATTTGGTTTAAAACCACAACTATCATCGATCCATTTTCAAAATTACAATAGCTAAGGAAAGATCATTGTTCGATCTGGCAAATTTTCATTGCGGAAACTGTATTATAAAAAAAAAATCATATCTCAAAAACAACAATAGCTACAGCGAAATTGAATACATTTTTGGATTCCTTGTAAAATTTGCATTGGAAATGTAAAAAAAAAATAATATAAGAAAATAATAATAAATTTTGGCTATTTTTTTTTAGGAACAGGGGACATAAGTATAAATATATATAATATTATTAATTATATATTTATATATATTATTATATTATATTATATATATTTATATAATTATAATTATTATCTATATATTATATTATATATATATATATATTTATTTATATATATATATTTATATACTTATATATAAATATATAATTATATATATATATTTATAAATATTATATATAATATTATTTGTAAAGGTATTTATTACACGGCAATGGGGGGGCTCGAGCCGACGGGGACACAGGGGGGGACGTTTTCCATACCCGTATAGGGGAGGGCGCGGAGGAACCCGTGACCAAATCAACACAGCGGAGGGGTTCCGGAGACCCTCCTCGAGTGGGGGGGAATTAGGTCCTACCGTAGTTCCAGAAGGCGAGAGACCGCTCGCCATCGGTCGGTATACTTTGGGATATTCTTTAGAAAAAACATAAGCAAAATTATGAAGTCTATTATATTTAACGAGTACAATAAAGGTCTCTAAATAGGCTCTCTAATCATATTACTATATTTTTAACAATAATCTTTTTTATTTTTTTTTATTTTTTTAACATTTCTATCTACATTACAGGTTTCCAAATGTTTCTTTTCGCTGTACGCTATTGTAGTTTTTGAGTTATATATTTTTTTTTATTTTTATTTCTATTTTACATTCTCCCTCACTAACACTTGACCGCATTCCAGAATGTAATCTTTTCCTGTAGCCTTGTAGTTTTTTTGAGTATGATTGCTGGCTTTAAACAAATTTTCACATATATTAATATTACTATGATATAATATATTAGTATTATATAATAAATATATATAATATATATATTATATATATATATATTATATACTATATTATATATATATATTTTATATATATATATATATATATTATATAATATAATTATAATATATATATTACAAAGGTGGGCATTAACGCGTTAAAGCGTAATCCGTTAATTAACTCGTTAAATTTTCGTTAACTTTTAACGCTTTCGTTAATTTCGAAAGAAGTGTAACGACTTAATTAACGAGTTAAATCCTTATTCCCTATACTCGTTACCTGCTTAACTTATTTACGAGTTTTATAAAAATTTTTCTTATCAGATATTTACTTGAATTATATTTCGATTTCGTATGTGAAAACTTTTTTTTTTTTTCAAAAATTCTTAAAGGATCCTTCTAAATCCCTCAAATGTGTTAACATTTCTCGGTTATTATCCTGAGTGTTTCTCTCAAGGATTGGACGATGATAACTCTGCACGAGTTTTGAGGGAATTGCTTACGTGCTGACACCCTCTTTCACTCTATTCTCTATGTTTAATGGCTAGCATTTCCACAGGTGTTTTGAGCACGAAATGTGCAACTATTCGAAATACAGGAAGTCGGCTGATCCTTCTACTACTCGCCTCTACGCTCTCACTTGTATTCTGTCTAGATCTTTGAAACCCTTTCAATTCACTTTATGCCATCTGGAATTCTCAATTCTCTTTATTCCGATCGCTAGACGGTTTTAGTGTTCAACAGTCTACTGGCGATTACCGTCTCACTCATTTCTCTCAGATATATCTTCATTGTGACGTGAGGTGCTTCGCTCGCGCTCCTTTTGTGATCAATAGTGGGCGCTCGCGCGCGCGGTGGCTCTCTCTCCGCTAGTGCCCTCGCATTACGCTGACTCTTATGTACTCCTCCTCCATCGTGGGTGAGAGCATCAGCGTTGGTGTGTTAGATAGCGCTCTCTCTCCACTCTCTTCATTCTCGTCTAGTGAGAAGTTCCTTCAGGGTTCGTCTCATCCTACTTTTATTTCTTACTTTTCATTAAAGCATTCTTCTCGACCTGCACATCTAATCTATCCACTCACATGCCGATGGACTCGACCATTCATTCTTCAACCTTATTTCAATTCTGCTCCATCTTTTTTACTTCTAGAATTGCTCTCGTCTTAATCTTTCCGATTTATTCTCGCTGATGGGTTAGAATTTCCGGGTGGGGTCGTCTCACCTTGTGAAATTCAATTCTTAAAACCCCAACTTTACAATTCTCCCTCTCTAGAAAATACTCTAGCTTTTCCTATCTCTTTACGGTTCTTTTGCGTCTCTCCTGTGACAATTTCAAAACATACCTTGGCCTTACACATTAAAAAAAATGTCTTGGAACCTCCACATGCACAAACGGTTGCTGGGTGCGGCCCAAGGAACAACTGAGAGTTCTGTTTAGCACTGCTGACTGTTTTTTCCTCTTCTAGTTGCTCCAGCTATACAAGAGGTCTCACCGGCCTTGTATAAGAGTACTGTTTCATATAGCTGAGGGGCCTATGGTTTCACCCGGCTTTTGACAGGGTGAGTCAAAAGCCAAAAGCTTATAAACTGTTATGTTATAATATCAGTTTCAATTCTGACCTCTATCTTTGGGCGCGGTATGTTTTTTGGTGGCTTTATCTCTTTTCTATAGGATATCGCAGCGGCAGGTGCTCGAAGGAACTTACCACTCGCGACCACCACCTTTACGACGCCCTAGTAGCAAAAGGGGTGCTGTATTGCTCACAAGTTTTGTGTAGATATTGGTAACTCCAGGCTATTTGCTGCGGTGTTTCCTTTTTTCCTTCACACTGGTTTCTGTGGACTCTCTTCATCATTCTGTGTTTCGGCGAATTGTAATCTCCCTCACTTTAAGCCTGGCGTCTTTGTTCATCTGCGTAATTTGCGCTAAGCGGATGAAATTTGGGCGTGCAACCTTCCCTCCTTGAATAGGGCTACGCCCGTGAGTGGTGGTGATAACTGTTAAAAAAAAAAAAAAAAAAAAAATGAGACGTAATACAGTTAACCGATTAACGTTAACTTCAGCTACATTCTTTACCGATAACGACTTTAATGATTAACCGCCGTAATTTTTTTGTTAACGATTGAAGAACTTACAACGACGTAACTTTCTCATTAACGGTGCACATTTGTTTTTAAT